>BSBK01000527.1:717500-885000 GCA_027943335.1 Chamaecyparis obtusa
AATCTCGGAAAGTTTGATAGTAGAGAAGATGAAGGCATATTTATAGGATATTCTAAAAAAAATAGAGTGTAGCGGTGTTACAATAAAATACTAAACAAGATAGTTAAAAGTTCAAATGTGAAGGTTGATGAAAATATTTAGAAAACTCCTAAAAAACATTTTGATTATGAATCTAACATAGAGGATAAAGTAAAAGAAGACAAGAAAGAACAAGAGACAAAGTAGGCTTTGGCATCTACAACTAAGACCCCAAGGTATGTCTAGAGAAGTCATTTAGAGAATCAAATTATAGGTGACAAGAATAAAGGCATCATTACAAGAAGTAGAGCTGCTCAAGAACAAGTATTATTATGTCTACTTTTAGAGATTGAACCAAAGACCATGGAAGAATCATGCAATGATCACAACTAGGTAAGAGAAATGGAAGAACTTGATCGGTTGGAGAGAAGATAGACTTGAGAACTTGTGCCAAGACCGACTGCAATAATGTGATTGGAAAAAAATTAGTATTCTGAAATAAGTTGGATGAAAATGGAAAGGTAATGAGAAACAAGGCATGATTGGTTTGCAAGGATTACACTTAGATTGAAGGATATTGATATAGCATTTGATGAAGAATCTCAATTATGTGTGATAATACCACTATTATAAATATTTATAACAATCTAGTGCATCATTTTAGGACTAAACATATATCCATCAGATATCATTTCTTAAGAGAGGCGGTGTTGTAAAATGAGTTCAGACTTAAATAAGTACCTACAAAGGAGCATATTGCATATATCTTTATGAAACCATTGTGCAAGGATAATTTTGAGTATCCTAGGAAGAAGCTTGGGATTCTACCCCTTCCTAGTGTTTAGTGAATGCACTAATGTGTGCATTGGTCCAAAGCATTTCATACTTATTCTTTTTTGGATCAATAATTGGTGGCTTCCTCTCAGGGGGACCATAGTGAGTTTTTAAGAAAGATTTTTTGGCCATTTTTCATTGTTGTCAAAGGGGGAGAAAAACAAAGTTTTTTTTATGGAGAAGAATAAAGGTTTTTTTTATACTGATATCTTTTGACAATGAGTTTTTTACTTTGTTATTGATGAATATTTCCATCAATGCCAAAGGGGGAGATTGTTGGAATGTGATGTTGATGCTATCATTGTTATTGTCATTGATATCAACACATCCTATGCTTAGATGTGAATTTGATGCTTTGGTGATTTGGTATAGTGTGCCTTGGATGATGTGCAGTGAAGATATATCTTTACTCATATTTCTGGTGGTCCCATTTATCTTGCAACATAATGTGGTTAATTTATTTGGGTCCAATCCTAGCCTGAAGGTGGTCGTTGTGATTTGGTTCAAGTATTTTCATTGTAACGTATAGATCCTTCTCTTGGTTCTAAAGATCTTAGTGATTGTGTAGTGTTTTGTTGTGAGTGAAGCATGTTGATTTGAGTGAGGAAGATCTGTGTGGTCCATTTTTCATTCCTCATGTCACCATAGGAATACTTTAGTGTGACCTATTTCAAATTGTATTAGGCTGACCTAGTTGTTGGCATGTCATGGTATAAGAGAGAAATGATTCTACTTGACGATGCATGATACTAGTGTGTGAGTAATATGTGAAGTGAATGAGAATGTGACAAGGAAATATCTGTGTATTGATGAATATGCGAGTTTGTGAAACTAGAAGTAGATAATAATATCATTCATGTGTTGTTGATTGTTGGTGACAGTGACTTTAGTGGTGGATTCTTTTCATTTCTTATATTTTGGTAGTGATCCTCTTTGTATTGGAAGTGAGCCTTATTATTTCTTGGTAGTTATCCCAACCAACAGTGAGCCTACCGATAGTGAGCCTTACTTGCAATGAGAAAACTGATAGTGAGCCTATCGACAGTGAGCCTTACCTATAGTGAGCAAACTGAAAATGAGCCTTTGTAAAAACTACCTTAATTGGTTTTCTATTCACAAGAATTAGTTTCTCTGTAGTTTTTCCCATCTTGGGTTTCCACTTAAATTCTAGTGTTCATGGTGTCTGGTGTTTTGTGCTTTCATGTTCATATTAGTATAATTTTTTTTATCGCTTTAAGTATTCATCAGATTAATTAAGGTTAAGGAAATTATTTGAGTATAAATGATTCACCCCCCCCTCTTAGTTATTTATCCCATTCAACATTATTTAATTTATTTTTATCTAGAAATTTATTTCTAAATAAAATGGCAATTTTACTTGCCTGTTAATGGGTAGATTTGGGTTAATCCGTGTGATCAATGAGCTGAGAGAAAGGAATGAGTTTCTCTAGATTAGGTTTGGATCAAAATGAACTTTGATGGAGCTTAGAAAGGAAAATTGGGCCCTTTAGGTACAAGTATTGTGGCTAAAGACTTAAAAGGTTATATTTTGATGTTAGGAGCTAAATGCCTTAGGAAAGGGACTAATAATGAAGCAATAGTTCAAGCGGCTCTTGGTGTAGTAAAGGCTACTAAAGTTACAAATGTGGACATATTTCATTTGGAAGGGAATTCTCAGATCATCGTGAATGCTATCATTAAAGGAGAAATTGGAGTGTGGCATTTGAACAAGCATATAAAGAAGATCAATTATTTAATTGGAACCTTTACCAACTTCAAAATCACTCATGTGAAATGTGAAGGTAACGAGGTTGTAGACACCATGTGTAAATTTTCTTTATCAACAAAAGACAAATCAAGGGAGGAATGGATGGAGGATTTTCTGGATGTGGATAACAAAGAGCTAGAATTAGACCCTTGGATTGTTATAAACTATTTTGAGTGATGTGGAGGCTTTATTCTCATTAGGATGCTTCAAATTTATCCAGGGCAACAATAAGTAATATCCATATTTTAAAAAAATCTGTGTAAAAAGGGGTGATCAAGTGGGAGCATTATATGCCCCATATTTTAATGCATAGTAATTGTTAATTATCAACATTGGAGGCTTAGTTTATTATTATTGATTTGTTTGCATGGGATGATTGGAGGTAGCTTTTTAATGAGTTTAATATGATTTGACACCTCTCATATTTGAGGCATATGTGTATGCCACTTGGAGTATCTTGGTACTCATTTCAGAGAAGGTTTTAGAGGACATTAATTGGAGCACATGAGAAGGTGGCAGAGGAGCCTTTAATTATTCATAAGCTATTTTTTTGTTGTCATTTGGTTTTCAGTTGGAAGAAGCTTTAGTTTTGCATAGTAGGAATGGAAGCAAACTTCACCTTGTGCACTACAAGATAACAAAAAGGTTTTTAGGGGGAGATACCAAGGACAATATTGAAGAGTATTTTTCTCATTGATAATCCCCAATTTTGGAAGATTATCAAACTACTTCTCAAATAAGAGTATTTAATATTAGAGGAGGGATCCATGTCAAATATTGATATTGCCTCCATGATGTTTATACGAGCACTAGAGTTGGGCTCCAAGGAGGAGGTCGTGTGGGTTTTGAAAGCTTGTGTGAAGCCAGAGTGGTTGGGGGGCTTATCCACATTGTCATGGTAGAAAGATAGGGAAGAGAATTTAGAGACATCAATGGATACATACGTGAGGTGATAGAATGAGGAAAAGATTACTAGCCCTTTTTGGTTTGGAGTGCCAATTCAAACATAGAGTATCAGTGGGATGAGGCTCGAGATGGGTGGGAATTGTTGAAGGACCACATTCAAGCCATGTAAGTAGAGAAGAGGAAGAAGGAAAGGGAGGTCTAGGAAGGGATGAGGATGAAGAACACAAGAAAATTAGTGGTTGCAATCTTAGAGGAAAAGCAGATCAAGGGCCCTTTAGTCAAGAAAAAGATTGGGTAAGTTGAGGGCCCCTTCATTGGTTAATATTTTTGTGCCTTAATTTTTTATTAGAAGTTTGTACTGCAAGTGTTTTTGTGACTGCCCTATTTTGTTAGTAAATGGATTCAAAATTTATGGGGTTGCGTTATTTTGGTAGTATAGGGCTATAAAATTAATATGGTTTGGTTATTTTGGTACGGTGGATAGTAATTGTATATAGCATGTACAATTGCTTTTTCCATGTTTTGGTAATGGAGGGAAACAAATCTTAGTGTTGGATGGGATGTCATTTTTCTAGGTGTGGGTTTGGGTGTTAATATATGTACATGTTTGTATTTCTTGTTAATGGGATGCTAGTGGTTAAGGGATGGGTTGAATATATATACTCTACACAAGGATAATCCCTGATTTTGTACTTTTACATATGATTTTTAATTCATATAAGAAACAAATTATCATTTATTATTTATTTTTTCTTTAAAATTTTATACAAATATTAATATAATATATTATCTTTAATAACTTTGTTTATAAAAATTAATATATATATATTTGTTACCATGACTTATGATGTCCTTTTTTTTCACAACATTTTTTTTATGCAGCTCCATTTTGGGAAACTTGAGGCCAAGTCCCTTATTTGTAAGTATTGTCATCCTTCTAAGTGCTACGCTCCCTTTCCATTTGAGTGTTAGTAAAGAATAAAGTGGAAAACATTATCTTTGAGTTTGAACCTTTTAAAGTTGATTGAGTTCATTTGGTTCATGCAATTCAATGTTTCATTCAACATGCCCATTCATTTTTTAAAAAAATGCCCAAGTCTGTCAGGAGGAGTTGTTGAACCTCTTGAACCAATTGAACCCACTACACTCGTTGAACCTCTTTTCTGAAAGTTCATTTAGTTTAAAGGGTTCAAGGTTCAAACGTTACCATGTCTTGTCAATTTGTCATGTTAGCCTACGTCATCTCACTTCTGACTAATTTTGATTCCCATAATACATACACATGTTCAATGAGCTTGAACCCATTGAACCACTTTTCCTTAGGGTTCAATGAGTTCCATTGGTTTGAAAGTTACATTGTTTAAGCATACAGAAAATGGAGAGGGTGATTTAAAAAATAAATTAGCTGAACTCAGAGAAGAATATTTGAAGCATCTAGGCAATTGTGAATTTTTAAACTTCTAAAAATAAAGGTAATCATTATGTGGTAAGATTGCGTAATGAAAAGATGGTTATTAAATGTTCATGCCAAGAGAAACATCTTATCACATGAATTTGGCACGGGTAAAAGATTTTGAAAAATTAAAACTTGAGATTTCATCCCTTGGTAAATAATTAAAAACCTATCTAGTGATTGAAGAGATGCTAGTTTGATAATCAGAGGTGGGTGAGCTAGAGGTAAAGTTGGATTTTCTTGTTCAAAAGTTACAGGAGTTTCAATTGATAAGGTGAATTTTGACATTCCTATCTCTGTTACTATTCTGATAGTTCATGTGGTGTATGTGAAGTGAAATTATTTACTTGATTAAGTAAAATTATAGCCATGAAGTCTGCTTCCAAATCTTTGATAATGCATCTAGAATGGTTAGTTTGTCTCTGAAACTGGGGGATACATCCCTCTTGTACTATTATTTAGAACAATTTAGGGAGAGAGTGAAGAATTCTATAGAAGCCCCTTTCATGAAAGAGATAGAGGAAAGAGGTTCGGTAGAAACTGTGACCTTTCTTCCAACTATTCTATACCCTGAACTAATTCGTGAATGTATAAATAGATATGATACTCATCACTAGTGTATAAGAAAAGATAATAGGGATATTTTTCTATCGGTTGATATATTTTTCTATCAGTTGATAGAGAAACCATTGTGTTTGTGTTGAGGATTCCAAAAAAGGATACCTATTCAAAATTTACCCCTTCACTTTCTTTCAGTCATTTTAGTGAAAAAAATCTAAATATAGAATCGTCATAGCTAGAAACTGGTTGCTTAAATTCCAAAAGGGTGGCTCGAGGTTGCCTAAACCTCTTACCATAGAACACATGAAGTCACATGTAAGGGACTTAGTTGTGCTACTACATAGGGTTAGAGGAACTAGTCAAGATTTTTATTTTCAGGATTGGATGTACTTCTTCATTCAAATAATTCTGCAAGGCACACAATACCTGGACTAGGGAGAAGTGATAGCTGAAGCCCTACAAGACTAGTTGAATTTGGGCCACATAGGTTTATTTATGTCTTCATATTTGTTGTATTGTTGGCTTGTACCAAAAATTGGCTAGGTATTACACACGAACCTTGGTTCGAGGTATCAAAATTTATGAGTATTAACCTATCTTACAGAAGGAGAAGTCCCTAGAAGATTATAGGAGGGTGAATGATGTTTTTACTGATAGATTATTTCATGAGCTCACATGAACCTTAAACAAAAGAATGTATGAAGAAGAAATACAATTAATAAGTATTTATGGTAGTTTCTACACACAATTTCCATATTTTACATATATCAGAGTGGGAGGATTCAAAGAAGAGCCCATAAAACTACCTAGATATGCATTATATTGCTTTGTGTTGGTGGAGTTATGTACATAATTATCTCATGTGTTTAAAAATCTCCCACCGAAGGATGATCAAGGAATTTATTTCCCTATTGAATTAGGACTCTGTACTTGTAAATATATCTCTGATGATCTAAATGTGGGATTTGACTTAAAAAGATTCAATTTCAAATATTATAAAGCTAGAAGTAATATTGACAACAAAGGCTTTGTTAGATAACATTTGAACTTGGGAGGGAAATTGTTACATGTGCTCCACCTAGGAGATTTATGGGAAGATTGCCCAAATGAAATTGAAGTCAAAAGGAGGCAATGGAGAAGATTTACTCTACAAAATTTTTTTACCTTGGGGTTGAAGATGGACACCACAAATATACAAGAAGATGAGGGGACCATAGTTGACCCTCAATATGAACAAATAAAAAATCAGCCCATTCTAGAAGTGAGCTCGGTTGAAGTAGAAAAGGACCAGATTGAGTCGAGGACATTCTTTGTGATCAAGAGGACATAAAGCTAGCTTAGGGAGAATAAATTGGAGAAAACCCAAGTTTCTAAGGTGAAAGTGTCTAAATTGACTCCTGAATCTTCTCTCCATGCTTTGGTTTCTAACAAAGATATTGAAACTTGTGATGCAGGTATATCTAAAACTAGAGTGAAAAGATGAACTACCAGTAGAAATCCTAAGAGCATTGCAATTGGTAGTTCATTTGTTTGGATCACTAGATCCAAAGAAAAAGAAAGAAGGAAAGAGAAGTTTGTCAGTGAAGGAGTGATAAATCTTGAATTTGTTGAAGAAGGGGATAAAGGAAGAGGTGACCAACATAATAGTTCTAAAAAATAGATGCAAAGGAATTATCGGATAACATTCTGGACCTTAATGATACGATGGTTTCAGTCAATCCAACCCCAGAGCATTCTACTCTAACTAAGGGATCATCTAAAGGTACCCCTAAGAGACCAGCAACCTCTATCAGAAAAAAATGTAAGGTGATTCCAGTTTCTCTTCCCCTTGAGGATATGGTGAGTAAATATGTTGTAAAGACTACAAAATATAAGAATTAAAAATTACTTCTAGGGTCGACATAGATCTAGTAACAGGAAATCGGGTAGTAGAAGTGGTTAAACCAGTGATAGAAGGTGAAGTCTCAAACCCTACGATCAAGGATTATAATGTGAAAAAGGTAGATCTAGGCATTGCAAACAAAGATGCAAATAATCACCATTTTGAAATTTTTGCTAAGAGAATGCTAACCAAATCTTGGAAGGATGGAAAAGACAAACAATAATTGAAATAGATAGTAAGGGATATGGATGAATACATTGATGCCATTAATAGTCCTAGTTCACAACCAATATCCCAAGCTCCTCAATCACTTGACCCGAATTCTCCAGCTAGCTAGAAATTCCTAGAGAAAATCCAACGGGGTAAGATGATATTGGAGGTTTTTGATGAATGGATTGAAAGGGTTATCCATGAAGGAACCAAGTACATCATTGATTCCAAAACAAGTGTACAATGATGTTGTCGCACTCATTGGTGAATTGCAAACACAAGCTCTCACTTGGGAAACTGAAGAGACTAATTGGATGACAATTGCACTCCAAATGTACATGAGATCCATAAGTACGGGGTTATGAAGTTCCTATATGAGAAACCCCTTAAAAACATGAATGATGTCATACTATTTGTTTGCAAGAAGAATGTGGATTGGAGGAATTCGGTGTTAAAAGCTGGTAGAGGGGAGTTTACAAAGTTGGAAAAAGAACTTAAGAATCTTACCCGGTGCCTATTCAATGATCTTAAATGCATCAATTTTATTTATGTTTGGCATGATGGTACTATAAAACATGATATGAATGTAGTTATTAAGGCCTTTAGGGAAGAGACAAAACACGTGAAAACGAGAAAAAATTAAATCAATTAAAGACTTTTTGAAGGTGGCGAGAACCAGCTCCTTGGTGTACCTGTGCATGGATCAGATAACCAAACATGTAAATAAGGTGGCAAAGATCAAGTGGGAGAAAGAAGCATGGAGGCAAAAAAACTTACACATCAAGGTTCCTAATTTTCAGGGGATCCAAGAATTTGTGACCGCCTACAAGGAGAGGAAGGAAACATGTGGAACCCTTGCTGACCAGAAACAATCCGCCAACCTTGGATCACCTACAAAAGCTTGATATGCTGTTAAGTTTTCATTTCATGTTTTAGGTTCTAAAGATAATTATCTATTTGAGTTGGTTTCAAATCAATTTCAAAAACTATTTTAAACTATGTACTGGGGCTAGTTTAAAAACCTCAGATGTTTTAAGGTGGTTAAGCATAAACTCTATATATAGCTCGTTAGATGGATGTTTAAGGGTTCTAAAATTTTATCTGAAGATTAGTAGACTTGACTATTTTGAATACTTTGAAATACATCTTTTTATATGTGAATGTTTAGGAGATCAGGTTCTTTTTGGCATAATCTAGATCTATGTATATGAGTTTATGAAAATTGATTTTTCTTTGTGAATTTATGTTGTCAACCACTGAATCTTTCTTATATTCAAACATATATGAATATATGTTCATGATGTAGTTTATTGAAACTAAGTTTAGATACATTTAATTCATTGATAAATTAAAAAACTATGTTTTTCAGAGGGTTTGCCTTTCTTTAAAAGTTAGAAACTTCGTATTCATTTCATATTGGTGAATATATGTTTCCTTATGTGCTTTCTGGTTAAAAGCATACATAAGTTAGGATTTATTAATCAGAATATCTTATAAGGGAGTTGTACCTTTCAAAATTCAGAGGGAAACAAATAGTTGTTTACGCAACTATTGTTGGTAGATTTATGTTTTAAAGCAGTGGGGTAGAGTCAATAATATTGTTATTTATCAAAAGACAAATTTGTTAGCCAACAATATTTTAAGAATTTGATGATTTTATATTTAACTAATATTTATTTATTTTTGAAAATTATTATTATTATTATTATTTGATTGGGGTCTCTCTCTCTCTCTCTCTCTCTCTCTATATATATATATATATATATATATATATATATATATATATATATATATATAATGTCATAAAAAAGAAAAAAAGAAAGAAAGAAACATATGAGTATTTTCAAATTTATAAAAGTAAGTACCAAATTTTGAAAAATGTATTATGTTATAATTTATTATTAAATCAATCAACGAATCTTTGTTTTTGATTAGTAAAATATTATTATTTTATTAATTATTAATATAAACTGGTATATAAAAGGGGGCTTAGCCTTGATAAGATCATCCAACTTTAAACTACCACCCCGATAACAACCTACCCAAGACCATTGTATACATATTGAAATGGTAAGAATACAATGGTCAAGGAAGGCATAAAGGTGACTGTGAATATGGAGGTCAATTTCACCCTCCTTGTAGCAAATCAATAATAATGCTTCTTGGGGGGAATTTCTAGAGAGAGATTGTTAATCGTGTTTACCCAAGATGATCCAAAATTTTGGAAAATCATTGACTTGTTGCTTGGGGAGGAGTTCATGAAGTCCAAACATAGATACATGGCTAATGTAGATATAGTATCTACACTCTTTGTGTGGGTGCTTGAGCTCGACACTAAGGAGGAGGATTTATGGGTCATGAAGTTGTGTATTCGCCTAGAGGGATGTGGAAGACTAGTATCAGTGGTGGCCACGGGGGAGCTGGGTGTGGGATTCAGGCTGTACCAAGGTAATTGGCTCAAGGTGGGTGACCAATCGCAACCATTTCAACCTTTCCTGATTTGGAATACAACATCCAACTAGGTCGAAAGGCATAAGGAAATGACTATTGGATAGGAATTTTCTAAGTATCACTTGCAGGTGAATGAGATGGAGTGGAAGAAGTTGAAAATGGAGACCGAGAACAAGAAACCAGGAAAGGTAAAGAAAGTGGTTTATGGCTCGAATGATTATTGTTTCAATCGACCAATGGGGAAGTCGAGGAAGGGGTAGGCCCGGTGTTTCCACAATAGCTATTTTTTGAGTAATGTTCTTATTATCTTAAGTTTGTAAATGATGGTTACAACCCTTTTTGATGTCAATGCATGGACTTAAGGTAGATGGGTTAGTGCTCAATAGAGCCTTTTGTATTGGGATAGACATAGTTGTGCAAGTGCTAATGCCTATTCTTACCATTTCAGTATGTATACAATGGTCTTGGGTAGGTTGTTAGCAGGGTGGTAGTTTAAAGTTGGATGATCTTATCAAGGCTAAGCCCCCTTTTATATACCAGTTTATATTAATAATTAATAAAATAACAATATTTTATGGATCAAAAACAAAGATTCACTGATTGATTTAATAATAAATTATAGTTCATAATGTACATTTTTAAAAAATTGGTACTTTTATAAATTTGAAAATACTCATATGTTTCTTTCTTTCTTTTTTCTTTTTTATGACATTATATATATATATATATATATACCAATCAAATTTTTTTAAATTTTTAAAAATAAATAAATATTAGTTAAATATAAAATTATCAAATTCTTAAAATATTGTTGGTTAACAAATTTGTCTTTTCATAAATAACAGTATTATTGACTCTACCCCTTTGCTTTAAAATACAAATCTACCAACAATAGTTGGGTAAACAACTATTTGTTTCTCTATAAATTTTGAAAGGTACAACTCCCTTATAAAATAATCTGATTAATAAATCCTAAACTAACATGCATGTAACGAAAAAGCACATAAGGAAACATTTATTCACCAATATGAAATGAATACGAAGTTTCTAACTTTTAAAGAATTCAGAAAAACACAGTTTTTTTTTTGTTTATGAATGAATTAAATGTATCTAAACTTAGTTTCAATAAAGCACATCATGAATATCTATTCATATACCTTCGAAGATAAGACACTAATTGAAAAATGATACAAAAATGCGTACCACTGATGGTTTTAAATCCACCTTGCATGCCTCTCAGGTGCCTGACCCTCTTGTAAAACAAAATCCATAAATGTTGAACTGTTAATTATTTATGGGTGTTATAATGTTATGGATGATCTTTTGCTCTGCTCCAGCTGTATATTTCTTTTACCACCTGTGACAATTTATAACTGCTGCTCTTTAACAGTTGGACTGTCACGGTCTATTCAGCGGTTTATGAGCCGTGGGACGGCAATTTGGGGCTCTTATTGGCGCTTCTGTTTGTCACTGTTCTTTTCTGTGATGTTTTTGTACCAAAGCAAAATTCGCATATTCTGCCAACTGTGTTCATTAAAAGAGCGTGTAAAATTCGTGTACCAAAAAGTTAGATATTAAATTTTAAACATCTCATTACAAAGTTTGACACATATTTGTTGTGAAGAACGTGAAACATGTGTGTTCCGTCCAGAGTGATAGTTTGATAGCGTAACTCAATTATTGTTTAGGAAGTTAGATATGAAATTGTAAACATTCATTACAAAGTTTGGCGTGTTTTCCACAGACAGAGAAATTGGAAAGCTTTCCCTCATAATATTTCATTCAAGTCGGGTTGAGACTAAAACCAAACCACTTTGATTTTGATTGAAAGTGAAGTGCATTTTCTCAAACTGGACAATTCAAACGAAACGAATATAATATGCTATTATTGTTAGGCGATGAGAACGGAGATCAAGTGGGTCATTAGACAAAGTGAGAGATATCAATTTCTATTTTTTTTAAAAGATTAACCTTTTCTATCTCCTTCTAAATAGTTAATTAACTTTATTTAATATATGTGAATTGGTCTAGTGGTGGAGAACTTGTACTAGTTCAAATCTTACAAGGGGTAGAGATTCCAAAACATGTGGCAAGTGTTGTAGCTCTTATATAGGTGCCTTCCACACGAGTACAATGTAGTCCCATATCACTATCAGCATGTGGACACCTCAAATAGATGTATTTAGATTTTTATTTTCAAATTAACAAACACTTTACTCATCTAAAACATATATTTATGTTAATAATAAAAAATATTTATAAAAAAATATATATTAAATTTTTTATTTTAAATTTAATAAATTATTTATTGTCAAAGTTTTATTAAGACAAAATATTTCAATATTTTTTTGATAGGTTAGAACTATTGTGAGGAACAAAAATGATGGAAAAAATAAATTATCATTATGCTCCTATAGGGCAAGCAAATTTCAAAGCGAATAAACCAAATATAAGTAGCCAAAGCAGATTCAAAGCATTCAAAAAACATACTTCCTCAATCAAATCCTATCCATTGGAATTTATCAAAGGGGTTAACAAAATTCCCATTGGGGATTACCAAAAATCGTGGCAACTAAAATGATTTCCAAACCATCAGCAAACAAGCAAAACCAAAAATATCATGCGCAACCAACCAACTTTTTTTGATGTTAATGTCTCTTCAATAATAGACAAAGAATTCAGCTTCTTAGAAAGACATGGGTTGATAGTACGAGTCATTAGGGAAAACCCTAGCATGAAATAAATCATGGAATGGATAGAGATACATTTGGGTTAGAATATAGAAGTGAGTTGAATCGTCCCTAAAAAAAAATTCAGAATAACCATAGATCTTAAAGCAGAAAGGGATAAGATTGTAAATAGAATCCTGTGGTGGTTTGGAGATAAATTGGTTAATGTGTAGAAATGGGCTCAAAATTTTAATCCTAGAACCAAGATGCCATCAGATTATGCATTTTGGATTCAGTTAGACAATCTTCCCTTGGAATATTGGACAAGAGATTGTATTTGAGCAAATGGAACATAATTAGAAGGGTTTTTGGCAATGGAGATGGAAATAGAAGATTTGGACCTCTTGTTTTGATTATAACTTATATCACTAATTTAATTTCAAACAAAATCCACCTTCTGGTTTGTAAGCAAGAAACTAAAATAGAAGAGCCAAAATTCTATTGCTTGAATTACAATACCCTATCTCATGCAATGGCTAAATGCTCAAAACAACTTCCTTTAAAATGGAAAGTGAATGAAGTATTGTAGGAAACGAAATCTCATATAGAAAGCCCAAAAATTGTAGACAAATAAATGACACATATTGAAGAGACAACCAAAATCATTCTAGCACAAGAGGCTTAGGAGAAAGAAGAGATTAGGATCTAGTATTGGGAAAGAAAAACAACAGTCAAATTTATCATGTTGAAGGTATTAGATCCAATAAAGTAACAAGGATGGTCAACTACCATGAAAGGGAAACAAGGAATCAAGAAAACTTGGGCATCTTGAACTTTCTAGTAAAAAGGATTGAAAAGTCCTTAGAAATTGAAGATATTCAAGCTCAAGAAGAGTAGACAAGAAAGGAAGATGTTCTAAGTGAAAGAGTGGACTAATTTTTAGAAGATGAATTGGAAGATAACAAAAAACAACTAATAGATGAGCTAGACATTTTGGAACCTAGATGAATTAGCCAATCCATTTATAGTACCATAAATAATGTACCCTTAAAAAAAGGAAAAGGAGGTAAGATATACAAGAAAAATAGAGAAGATGAAGCACTAAAAAGAGAGAAAACATCAACTAGAAGACATATCTACTTAGAACCAAAACTAAGGGAGGAACCCCCTCCCTTGGAAAGAAATGAAGATCCTCACATGGAATGTTAGAGGCCTAAATGACCCTAACAAAATAAGCATAATAAAGTGTTAGTTATAATCAAAGAGAAATGAAATCATCCTAATGTAGAAAACCAAATTATCACTTAAAGAAACAAACCATTTCATCAAACATTGTAAGCAACGGTAAGGACACATTGTGGAAGCCAATGGAGCCTCATGAGGGATATGCTATAAGGAAACTCAGGTGCGGAAACAACTTCCTACACTAATCTCTAAAGGAAAGTATTGTGCAAATTCTTTTAAATTCTTACAATTTCAGATTCATTAACTACTTTAACAATGATATTGCAGCCATATACCATGCATACAAAAAATAGAGAATGACACAATGATTTACCCTGGGGAAACCTTTCGGTAAAAACCCCAGCACTCCAAAACCTGCACAATGTATTAATCAAAACTATTACAATTTACAATACACTTGCAATGCAAGTTCTTTTAGAAGATTTCCAACTCTTGAAGACAAATCGCGGTAGCATGAAAAATGTCCCAACAATACACTAACTTCTCCTATCTTCGCAACCCTAAAAAATGCTTATATCATGCGCTTCCCTTTTTAGGGCAACTTCCAAAGATAGTTGTATTAGGGTTTTACCATTCTCTGAGAAAATAGGAACCCAAAATTTTTTTATCAGTTGCCACATGTCTTCACCCGTCATTGAAACTTCCAAACATAGCTCTCACATGTCATAGGAATCCGTCATAACCGTTTCAGCCATGATCTCCTTACACACAATTCAAGATGCCAACACATCAAGTGGAGTGACACATCAACATGCCAACTAGACATGTACACTCACACTTAATTACATTATTTGCAAGAAAAACATTTTACAAAACAAATAATAAGAATAGGAATTATCCAAGGTTGAGACACCTTATTCCTAACATATGCATTATGTGGAGACTGAACCATGTGGAAATTGAAATAATTCAATCAACAAATAATTGGAAAATGGGGAAGTCCAAGGTATACAGACTTTCCTAAATTTTACCATTTTTAAGATATTCGGTGCAAAAAAAATAGAGGATAAAAATAAATTATGGATCTAGAGCTAAGTATACTATTTGTAACCATACAAAATAATTTTATAATGAGAGGGGATTTCAATGATATTTTGGATCCAAAATAAAAATATGGATGAATCCCATGAAGTACACAAGTACAAAGAGATTTTTCAAAATTTCGTGACAAACAATAGACTATTAGATTGCAATCCCACAAACGAAAATTTTACATGGAACACTAGGAGTGGTTCTACATACATAATATAATGATTGGATTGGTTTCTTCTATTAGAAGAATGGATCAATAATCTAACCCTCACAACATCTCTAATTCACCCAACACTCATTTCAGACCATTGACCAGTCAAACCAGATATACAAGAAGAATTTATAACTCCAAAATCTCAGTTCAAATTCAAGAAAATGTGGCTGCATCATCTAGAGTTGCTACAAAATCTTAAAACATGGTGGGATGAACCTTTTCATGAAATAAGAACCCACATATATATTTTTCAAAGAAATTTAAATAAAATCAAAGAGAAACTAAGAAAAATGGAATATGATAGTATTTGGCAATATCTTTGAAGACAAAGATAAATTGGAAAAAGAATTAGAAGATCCTAGTGAAACTATAATACAAAATGGAATGAATCAATGGAAATGAAATATATAAAAAAAATTGATGTAAACATACAAAGAAATCCTAGCAAGAGAAGAAATCTATTGGTGATCAAAGTCAAGAGAAAATTGGCTAAGCAAGGGAGACACGAGCACTAAATTCTCCCATAATACCTCCAAAATTAGAAGAAAGACAAAAAAATCACTCAAATAAAACATAGTGATAAATCCATAACCCATCACATTAAAGAGATACAAAAAATTGGAGTAGACTTCTTTTAGACCCCTCTTGGGGGACAAGGGGGATTTGACAACCTACAAAACAACTTCACACAAAATATACAAACTATCATTAGAGAGGCTAATAAAAAATATTTAATGCACCCAACAATATTTGAAGAATTTAAAGTTGCAACTTTTGAATTGCATTCGAACAAGGCTCCTGGGCTCAACAGATTTCCAAAATTGGTCTTCCAATTTTTTTGGGATTTCATAGGTAAAAATATATGGTGACTGGTAGAAGAATCTTGGAAAAAATGATGATGCTTAAAGATTTGAGGCCAACCAGCATAGTATTAATTCCTAAGAAATTAGATGGAAAAACATTTGTAGATTAGAGACCAATTTTGTTGTGTAATACCATTTACAAGTTCATATATAAAGTAATGGTGGATAGACTCAAAACTATAATCCCAAAACTCATATCGGAAGAAGGGAGTGGATTTTTTCTTGTTAGGAACATCACATGGCATCATAAAAATACATGAAGTGCTACATTCAATAAGGAAAATAAATTTGAATGGTATGTTACTTAAATTAGACATTAGCAAAGCATATGATAAAATATGATGCAATTTTTTAATTTAAATTATTTAAATAAGTTTGGATTTTGTAAAGAATGGTTAAAATGGTCATTCAACTGCATTTCCACACAAAGATATTCAATAGTCATAAATGGATCTCCCCAAAGATTCTGTCAAGGAGAAAAAGGATTAAGACACATAGATCTTTATCCCCATTTCTATTTGCTATTATGGTTGATGCACTAAGTAGGTAAATAATTTGACAAAAAGAACAAGAATTATGAAATGACACAAAAAACCTTCAAGATTTTCCAACTTTCTCACATAAAAGCTTGCTGATGATACTCTATTATATGGATAATCTACTATTATTGAGGTAGAAAGAATTGAAAAAGTCTTGAATGACTACTTGGATAAATCAAGGAAAACAAAAAATCAAAGTAAATCTAGCATCTTCTTCAACACAACCAAAGGAATTCAAAGAAGAAATAAAGAAATTCTAGGATTCAATGAAGAAAAAATAACATCAGAATATTTTGGAATTCCATTAATAAATAGAGCAATCAAAGAAGAACATTGGAAACGAATAATAGAAAAATATAAGAAGAAAATGAAAAGTTGGCAAGGAAAGTAGTTGTCATTAGCTAGATGAAATAGAATGCTAAAATCCAACATTTTAGCAATACCAATTTACACACTATCATGCCTGAAAATCCCAAACAACACAAAAACCCAAACAATGCAAAAAAGAAACTCTTAGTGCAATGAATATTCTTAGGGGAAATATCAAATGATCATAAGAAAGTTTATCTGATAACATGCAATTATCTGATAACATGGGATAGAGTAACACAAGGAAAAGAAGATAGAGGAGCCAACATACATAATCTCAAAATCTAAAATATTGCATTAGGAGCCAAATTAACATGGTGGATATACATAAATTTAGATGCTCTTTGGAGAAAAATGTGACAAATAAAATATCTAGATTCCAACTGATGCAGGAGCATCTTGGGTCTTTGGCAATCTTGCATCAACCAAAAACATTTTTTGATTTCTGTACCTGTTTGCTGTAGTTTTCTTTATAATATTTGCATTTGATAGTTTCATGGTGTGTGAAGCTTACATCATGTTGGCGGATTATTTGGGAACCTTCTCCTATGAGCACATCAAGTTTGGATGGACTGTTTCAAAGTTACAACTATTTTCCTTGCCGTCAGAATAGTGTTTTCCTGTAGTTTTGGTGCTGATTGTTCATGTTGGTTCTCTTGATCCATAAGGAATCTTATTTTTCTCACTTAAGGGCTTCAAGGGGACCTAAATTAATATCATTCCCCAAGAGCAAAACTTCCAATTCATTATGAGTCAAAAGTTATGACCTTTTTAGCACAGGACCTATTTTCTGCTAGCTTTCATGTCTGAGCTATTACTGCAGTTTTGGTGCTGACTGTTCATGTTGGAGACCTTGATCTATAAGGAATTTTATTTTTCCCACTTAAGGAATTAAATTGGACCTAAATTAATATCATTTCCCAAGAGCGCAAACTCCAATTCATTATGAGTAAAAAGTTATGCCTATTTTGCCTCAGGACCTATTTCCTGCCAGTTTTTGGGTGAAACGTGTGGTGTTTCTTCTTGCGATGTTCTGTGTGCTCATATGGGACCTTTCACACTTAAAGGAATGTTCTTGGGTCAAGTTAGGACCTAAATCCAAAGGAACATCAATTTATATTCATTCTAGCATTAGTTTTGGTTTAAATCTTGAGACTGGACCTATATTGTAATTAAATGCCTGCCTGGCCGACCTGTGGCTTAGCTGGCTATATAAGGGGTCTAGATTGATGTAGTAGAGCATTATGGGTGAGATATAGGAAGGATTATCAAGATACATCATTGGATAAAAATATAGGATGCAAGTTATAATTTTGAATTCATAATTCTCATTGTATAAGGCCGAAACCTGGAAGGCCTCACAGTCGGGCATGTTGAAAGAAATAATATAATTCTCTGTTGTTGCTGCCAGTTGATTTTCTCATATCCATTGTGTTTCCATTGTGTTCATGTGATATTTATATTTCTTCCATTGTGTAACTTTGAGCAAGGACTTGTTGTGGATTCAAGTGGACTCAATTCTGCTTGATTTTGAATGTACTACCCTGCCCTTGTGTCAAGTGGTATCAGAGACAGGTTCTTTCTTGTGGATTGGATCATGGAGAACCTTATTGGATTTGGTTGTAGGGTGGTAGATATGAGATCTAACCTATAACTTGCAGAAGGTTACGATCTTGCTGGAACCTGATTGTTAAGATGGTTCGTGGTAGAGGAAATGATAATGCTATCATGGATATGTTGAGGCAAATTGCAACTAGGCTTGAAGCTATAGAGACAGCCTAGAGAAGAGGAGCACATCTTGAAGATGTTAGTGATGAAGAAGAAGAAGTAGCACCTAATGCTGAACCTGAAGTTGAACAAGATGAGGAAAGACTTTTGAGAGTTTTGTCTAAGGCTAACTCTAGACCTGTAATTGAAGTTGCTTGCTATGATGGAAGACTTGAGACCGATACACTTTTGGATTGGATCTCTAAGATGGATAAATACTTTGAGTATGAAGGTACTCTTGATAATAAGAAGGTTAAGATAGCAGTCACAAAGGTGAAAGGGCATGCATCTCTTTGGTGGGATCATTTGCAAACTGAGAGACAGAAGAGAGGAAAAGAAAAGATCAAAACATGGATGAAGATGCTTGGAAAGATGAAGAAGAAGTTTCTTCCAGTTGACTACCAAGTTAGTTTGATGAGAAAGATGCAAAATCTGAGACAAAAGGACATGAGTGTGAAAGAATATACTGAGGAATTTTACAAATTGGATATCAGATCTGGACATGTGGATGATGAAGTGGAGAAGGTGGATAGATATCTGAATGGCCTAAGGACATCTATTCAAGATGAGATTAGTTATGTGAAGATTGATAGTGTGGAAGAAGCATACCAATTTGCTTTGAAGGCTGAAGAAAGATTGACAAAAAGACATGATCAAAGACAAAGAGGAAGAGGTGGCAGATTTCAGAGAAGTAGAGGTAGATCTAATGGAGAAAGTAGTAGATCTAAACATTCAGTGCAAGATAAAGGATGGAAAGATGAGCCTACTAAAAGAGGTAATTACTCTAGAGGTAGCTATACTGGTTACTCTAGGAATAATAATAATGGTAGAAGGGAAGAGAAATCTTGGTTTAAAGGTACTTGTTACAAATGTGGTGAAGAAGGACATAGAGCTTTTGAATGTACTAACTTTGGAAAGAAGATTGGAGGTAATGGTAGAAATAATTTGGCTTGTGAAGAAGTTGAGGAAATGTCTAATGAACCTGAACATGGTGAGAACTTGATGCTAAGAAGGATCTTATGGAATGAAGAAGCTGATGAGGAACCTATTTTGAGGAAAAGTTTGTTCAGAACCAAATGTAAGATCGCTGATAAATGTTGCAAGGTAATCATTGATAGTGGAAGTTCTGATAATTTGGCATCTGAAGAGCTGGTTAGCAAATTGCAGTTGCAAAGATTGAAACATCCTAAGCCTTACCATATTGCTTGGATCCAGAAGGAGCATAAACTACTTGTAAGTGAACAATGCCTTGTTAAATTCAAAATTGGGAATTATCATGATGAAGTCTTGTGTGATATTATGCCTATGGATTGTTGTCATATTCTTTTGGGTAGACCTTGGCAATATGATAGGAAAGCTTTGCATGATGGTAGATTGAATCAATATACTATTTGGATGGATGGAAAGAAACAAGTGTTGTTGCCTTTGATAGAGAAGTTTGATGAAAGTCACTATACCACAATCTGAGTATGTTTGGTTGATGGTAAAAAGTTTGCAAGAGAAATGAAAGAACAAAATGTTTGCTTTTCTTTTATTCCAAGAAAGACTGAGAAACAAGATGAGTTAGAACATGCACCTGAAGTTAAGCCTTTACTGAATGAATTTTATGACATCATTTCTGATAATGTACCTGATGGTTTACCACCTATGAGAAGTATAAGTCATTGTATGGACTTGATACCTGGAGCTAGTTTGCCTAATAAAGCACCACATAGGTTGACACCTGATGAAAAGATTGAATTGAATAGACAAGTGCAAGAATTTCTTGAAAGAGGTTTGATTAGGGAAAGTCTGAGTCCTTGCATAGTACCTGCTGTAATAGCACCTAAAAAGAATAGAGAATGGAGAATGTGCACTGATTCTAGAGCTATAAACAAGATAACAGTAAAGTACAGATTTCCTTTGCCTAGGATGGATGACATAATGGACAGTTTAAGTGGAGCAAAGTATTTCACAAAGATTGATTTGAAAAGTGGATATCATCAGATAAGGATCAGAGAAGGGGATGAATGGAAAACTGCTTTTAAGACTACTGAAGGTTTGTATGAATGGTTGGTTATGCCTTTTGGTTTGACTAATGCACCTAGTACTTTTATGAGGCTGATGAATGAAGTTCTGAAAAGATTCTTGGGTAAGTTTGTGATTGTATATCTTGATGACATTTTGATATTCAGTAAGAGTAAGGAGGAACATCTTGAACATATCAAACAAGTATTGCAGAGATTGAAGGAAGAAAAGTTGCTGATTAATTATAAGAAATGTTCATTTATGAAAGAAGATATTGTGTACCTTGGTTTTGTAATTTCAGCTGATGGATTAAAGATGGATCCTGAGAAAGTGAGAGCTATACTTGATTGGCCTACACTAGAGAATGTTGGAGAGGTAAGATCATTTCATGGATTGGCAAGTTTTTATAGGAAGTTCATCAGAAATTTCAGTTCTATTTGTAATGCAATGACTGAAACTATGAGAGGAGATGAAAAGGATTTCAAATGGACACATGGAGCACAAAGGAGTTTTGAAACATTGAAACAAAGAATTGCAGAGTTGCCTACACTTGCTTTGCCTAATTTTAATAAAGTTTTTCAAGTTGAATGTGATGCTAGTGGCAGTACAATTGGAGCTGTTTTGAGTCAAGAAGGAAAACCTATAGCTTTCTTTAGTGAAAAGTTGAATGATGCTAAGAGAAAATATTCAGTTTATGACCAGGAATTCTATGCTATTGTTCAAGCTTTGAAGAAGTGGAGACATTATTTGATGCCTAAAGATTTTGTGTTGTATACTGACCATAAAGCTTTGCAGTATTTGGGAAGTCAGAATAAGTTAAATCAGAGACATATGAAGTGGGTTGAGTTCTTGTAGAATTTTTCCTTTTCATTGAAGCATAAGAGTGGACAATCAAATAAGGTTGCTGATGCCTTGAGCAGAAGAAGAAATTTGCTGACATAAATGAGAGTTGAAGTACTTGGTTTTGATGATTTGAAGTATTTGTATGAGGTTGACATTGATTTTTCAGAGCCTTGGAAAGCTTGTAAAGAACACATAGTGAGTGATAAGTGGTCTGATTATTTCATTCAAGAAGACATGTTGTTTAAAGGAGTTCAGTTATGCATACCTAGAGGATCTATGAGAGAGAACATAATGAAGGAGAAACATAGTGGTGGACTTGCTGGACATTTTGGGATTGATAAGACAGTGAATTTGATTTCAAAAAGATACTATTGGCCACTGATTTACAGAGATGTACATAGAATGGTTAGAGGTTGCAGAATTTGCCAAACAGAAAAAGGAACTAGTCAGAATTTGGGATTGTATACACCTTTGCCTGTACCTGATAGACCTTGGGAAGATGTGAGTATGGACTTTGTTCTTGGATTGCCTAGAACTCAGAGAGGTAATGATTCTATTTTGGTAGTGGTTGATAGATTTTCTAAGATGGCTCATTTCATACCTTGTAAGAAGACATCTGATGCATTGCATGTAGTTGAATTATTCTTCAAGGAAGTGGTAAGATTGCATGGTTTGCCTAAATCTATTGTTTCAGACAGAGATACTAAGTTTACTGGTTATTTTTGGAGGAAACTTTGGAAGAAGATGAATACTGATTTGAAGTTTAGTTCTACATTTCACCCTCAGATAGATGGATAGACTGAAGTTGTGAACAAAAGTTTGGGAAACTTGTTGAGATGTTTAGTTGGAGAGAAACTTGCTAATTGGGATTTGATTTTGGCACAAGTAGAGTTTGCATATAATAATTCAGTGAATAGAAGCACTAAGAAGACACCATTTGATATTGTTAATAGATTTCATCCTAAGGGAACCACAGAGCTGAGAGATTTACCTACTGAGACCAGAAGAAGTGCTGAAGCTGATCATTTTGTAGAGTACATGAGAACTTTACATGATGAAGTTAAAAAGAATTTGGAGGACAGTAATCTGAAATATAAACAAAGAGAAGACAAGAGAAGGAGACATAAATCTTTTGAAGTTTGAGATGAGGTTATGATTAATTTGAAGAAGAATAGATTTCCAGTTGATACCTACAACAAGATGAAAATTAAGAAGTTTGGACCTTGTAAGATTCTGAAGAAGTTTGACAGTGGAAATGCTTATGAAGTAGAATTGCCAGAGGACATGGATATATCACCTATATTCAACATTGCTAATATATTTGAGTACTTTGAATCAAATTATGAGATATAAGATGATCTAGACTATCCTAAGAAGAATAGCGACAACATTGAAAAGATCTTGAATAGCAGAGTTGGCAAGAGTACAAGAGGAAAAGACTACATGGAATATCTAGTTCAGTGGAAAGACAAGCCAGTTGAGGACAGCTCATGGATTACACAAGCTGAGTTGGATCTTTATGATTTAGGTCAGAGTATGAGTAGTGTTTAATGTGGACATTAGTTCTTTATTTACCCTAGGTGTCTAGTGCAGGAGCATCTTGGGTCTTTGGCAATCTTGCATCAACCAAAAACATTTTTTGATTTCTATACCTATTTGCTGTAGTTTTCTTTATAATATTTTCATTTGATAGTTTCATGGTGTGTGAAGCTTACATCATGTTTGGTACCTATTTGGGAACCTTCTCCTATGAGCACATCAAGTTTGGATGGACTGTTTCAAAGTTACAACTATTTTCCTTGCCGTCGGAACAGTGTTTTCTTATAGTTTTGGTGCTGATTGTTCATGTTGGTTCTCTTGATCCATAAGGAATATTATTTTTATCACTTAAGAGCTTCAAGGGGACCTAAATTAATATCATTCCCCAAGAGCACAGCTTCCAATTCATTATGAGTCAAAAGCTATGGCCTTTTTGGCACAGGACCTATTTTCTGCCAGCTTTCACGTCTGAGCTGTTACTGCAGTTTTGGTGCTGATTGTTCATGTTGGTGACCTTGATCTATAAGGAATTTTATTTTTTTCACTTAAGGAATTAAATTGGACCTAAATTACTATCATTTCCCAAGAGCGCAAACTCCAATTCATTATGAGTAAAAATTTATGCCTATTTTGCCTCAGGACCTATTTCCTACCAGTTTTTGGGTGAAACGTGTGGTGTTTCTTCCTGCGATGTTCCGTGTGCTCATATGGGACCTTGTGAAATTAAAGGAATGTTATTGGTTCAATTTAGGACCTAAATCCAAAGGCACATCAATTTATATTCATTCTAGCATTAGTTTTGGTTTAAATCTTGAGACTTGACCTATATTGTAATTAAATGCCCGACTGGCCGACCTGTGGCTTAGCTAGCTATATAAGGGGTCTAGATTGATGTAGTAGAGCATTATGGGTGAGATATAGGAAGGATTACCAAGATAAATCATTGGAGAAAAAGATAGGATTCAAGCTGTAATTCTGAATTCATAATTCTCATTGTATAAGGCCGAAACCCGGAAGGCCTCACAGCCGAGCATGTTGAAAAAAATAATATAATTCTCTATTGTTGCTGCCAGTTTATTGTCTCATATCCATTGTGTTTCCATTGTGTTCATGTGATATTTATATTGCTTCCATTGTGTAACTTTGAGCAAGGACTTGTTGTGGATTCAAGTGGACTCAATTCTGCTTGATTTTGAATGTACTACCCTGCCCTTGCGTCACCAACACTCCAAATAGAATACTAACCATTAAAAATATTCCAAGGGGATATGTAGTATGGAATTTTATCATCAAAAGAATAAATCTAATTATGAACCACTTAAATTGAAAAAATGAAACAATAAGCAAGCATCCTTTTGGGAAGAATCTCAAAATGGATACTGCTCCTTGGAATCCATACAAGAACTAAAACAAATCAAACAAAAAATTATATGAATATAAGAAAATAAGGTTCAAGATTATTTACACAAGAAATTGAAAAATAAAATTATCCATAGCAATTGGAAAATATTTGAAATGCTAAACTCAAATAATAGAAAAATTAAGAAAGGAATTAGAGAAAAGGCCAATAATATTATTAGATAAGGAAGACAAAATAATTTGGTGTACTACCAAATTAGGAGAATAATTAGTAAACCTAGGATGCTCAGTGGCACAATCAAATAACTCAAACAAGGATTGGCTAGCTAAACTCTATTGGGGAAAGTATATATTACCAAACATTGGGGCATTTTCTTAGACAATCCTACATAAGAAAATACTAATAGGGGATAGATTATAGAAAAGTAGTATAATAGGTCCATATAAATGCCTCTTTGCAAATAATAAGAAGAAATATTAGATCATTTATTGGTCCAATGAAAACTGGAAAAACCACTACTTTTGCAACAAATTGGAATGGCACAGACAATTACAGAATGACCTTACTTGAATTTTTGAAGGTTGGCCAAAGATATGTATAAAGGCAATTTATGGGAAGGATTGTTGCAAGAAACACATACACAAATCATATAGAATCTATGGAAGGAATGAAATCAATGAATATTCACAGAAAATAATATTTCATAGATAAAATTATTCACAAATTGGAATAGGAATTAGTGAACATATAAACACTAAAGTAGTCAATGGATAATTTAAAAAATACACCGAATGGGACAATAAAATAATAGCTAAGTGACCACATATGATGATACCAAAAAAGGAAAATTTATCAAAGATAAATCGAAATGACATGAGGCCCGATGGAAACCACCTTTGAAGGGAAGATATAAGTTGAATTTTGATAGAGCCTCAAGGGACAACCCGAGTCTATCAAGTGTCAGATATGCAATTAGAGATAATAATAGACACATCAAATGGATCAAAAATTAAACTACCAGAAAGAACCAACAATGATGTTGAGAATTCAACTTTACATATTGGGATTCAATTATAAACATAGAAATCAATCAAAACAATAAACATAGAAGGAGTCTCGATGATAATAATCAACACAATCACAAAAAAAACCCACTAAGTTGGAAACAAAAAATTTGGTTTGACGGGATAAACTTAATACTAAAACAAATTGTAGAATACTCACTCGATCACATATATTGGGAATAAAACACCATCATGGATCACCTAGCTAACAAGGAAATTGACCAAGAGCAATAATTGGTCATAACAAATGACTTAATCAATTGACATGAACTAGAAAAGTAATAAAATAGGATTTTCCAAGATACCTACAATGCCAAATCCATACAATATGGTAGTGATGTCAAACATCACTACAAAAAGATAAAAAAATATAAGTTGACTACAATGGAGACATCAAATCCCCCCTGAAAAAAATAAAATACACTTCATAAGAAATCAATTAAAACTTTTCAAAAATTGAAACATATCTACACACAATCCTGTTGGAAATATAGATGGAGTAACTGAGAGCGGGGGTGAATCAGTTAACCACAAAATTATTACCACAGATCCTTTAGATGTCTTATTAAATCATTTACTGCTGTTACTCGGCAAACATACAGAGAAATACTGAAACTTGGTTATTGCAGTGAGTATTAATTATAACTGTTCTTAAGTATTCATCAGTGATTAACATGCATGCATAAAGAAAATAACATGAACACAAGAGACACCTGATTTAACATGGAAACCCAATATGGGAAAAACCACCAATGTAACTAGTTACTATTTTTCACTCTTTTGAAGTGATGCCTTGTTAGGAGCCAACCCAGTAAAAGGTTACAAAACACACTGTTAGGTGTGACCTTGTTAGAGGATTTAATCACCCTGGTAGGAGTGGCCTTGTAAGAGGTCTTTGAACAATTCAATAGAACTATCACCTTGTTAGAGGATTTACAAAATGGCTGTTAAACCAACTCGGTTAAGATATTTTGAAATCACTGCTACAATGGTAAGAAAGTAACAATGAAATGACCTAAATAATGATGCAACTGAATTGCTGATTACAGATCTCTGTTCTGCTTCACTAGATCCTTCCTGATCAAATATATCTCTGTTGCTCCTCAAGGATATCTAACCATCCTTCAAAATTCACTCACACTTTCCTTCAAAATGATTTGCATGTTCGCTCATCCACACACTCTTCTTTTTTTACACTTGTCCATACTTTCACTCTTTTCCACTTGGACACATTGAATTCACAACTTGACCTTCTATATATACCATTCAGATTGTCCATTCACATTGTCAAGTCGGCGCTAATAATCATTACCAACATTACTAATCATTACCATAGTCGGCTTGAATAAACAAACTTTATTCCTCAAATTAACAAAATTCTTTACTGGGCCGACCTTGCTCGGTAAACACTAATCCGAAAAGAATTCCTTTGGTGACCGAGTGAACTCGGTTACCACTGTGAATTCTGCAACATCCTTTGGAGACCGAGAGATCTTGGTAAACACAGAAAATTGCCTTGTTGACCGATTGAGCTCGGTAATCACTGAGAATCACTTAGCTGACCGACTGAGCTCAGTAATCACTGGGAACTACTTTGCTGACCGACTGAGCATGATAATTGATATGACATTTGTGTGACATCAAAGACAACACACAATTAATCCAACAATCTCCTTCAGACAATTGTATCCAACAAATCCTAATGCCATCATTCATGTGTAGACAATGATGCATTACCATGAGAAAGGAAACCATACACAATTTTTCTCATCCTAATTTAAAGACAATATGTAATATGAAAAGTTAATATAAAACATGGCAAGATTTTTTGGTATGTAGTGTAGGTGTGTAGATGAGGATCATGATGAATGCTTCTTGAGGATCTTTTCCTTCTCAAATGATCCTCCAACAAAGGAGGTAGTAATAAAGGTTTTGGGAGCCAATGTCTAGGCCGAAGAGAATGGACACATACATGATGAGGAGATTTATGAAAGGTTATTCACTCCTGTAATACAAGTAGTGGTAAATCCCACGGCTAGGGTCAGTGTTGGAAGAAGACTTACCACACAAGAATATTATGAAGTTGTCATTGTAAATTTTCATCAGGTGCAAGTAAAGCTACATACACGAGAACTTGCCTCCATTTTCAACCTAGAAGCTGAGGGGAAAAATGGAAATATGAAGAAATACTAGACCCTTTTAAGAAAGGGATTGTCAAACATGATATGAAAGAGTTGAATAACTTGAGAATGAAAATATCTTTATAGTAGCACAAATGGATAAGATTTTTGAGCTTACTAGTGGGATGATATTTGTGATCCACTAGTTATAGATTTATTTGTAATATATATAACACTTTATCATATTATAATATATGGACCTATCCCCTTATGTAGCATTTTTCCTTAAAAAATATTTTTTTTATAGGTAAATAACAATCAGGGGTTGTACCCTTGTATTAATAGAAAAAATATTACAATGTTTGTATAGAATGAGAATTCAATTATTCCTTGAAACCCCCATACAAAGTCACTCTATAGAATAAATCCTTGTTTGCATCATTGAAAAAAATCCAATGAGTAACTATGCTTGCTAACTAAGATATCAACTTCAAAATATCTTTGTATTACAAAATGGAGACTTAAACCTTCTATTTTAACTTGATTAATTTTTTTTTTAATGAATAGGCCATTCCATATATAATAATTAAAATTACACTATTCACAAAAAAAGTAGGACATAAATTCACTCCATGAGAGTCACTCGGGCATAGCCTAGAAGGTCAATTGAAAGCCATAAACATGGGTAGAACCCAGAAACAAAAATAAACCACTTAAGTGGCTAAGGAAATGCCTATAGAAGGTAGAGGATCATGATCATCCTTCTTACCCCATATATTTGTGGGGTTAGGATTACGGCCTGGAAGGGACCAACCTTCTTCTGCCTTATCTTCTTCTTCATTCTCCTTCCTAGTAGGAGAAATAACTAGAGCCAGCCACGAGAACCACTTGGAATAAGTGGTCCAACCAGAGTCTTTGCCAAAGTCCATCCAACTAGAGCCATCTGAAGTGGAGGGAACCATATTTTTAGTAGGACAAGAAGAGACCAAACCACCATGAGGTTATGAAGCTAAGAGACACCACTAAAAGTATCTTCCCTTACTAGAAGGTTAGTAAGGGGCCTAGGAGTGCGGTATATACAAGCGACTCGTGAAGGACCTGAGGCCACGTTGATGACTATGGGGCAAAGATGGATTACAAGAAACACAAATATATAGTAGCACTCTGGCAACCATGCATGGGATATTTCTCTAATGCTAAAGTAATTCCTGCAAGTGAGCAACTTCGAGAGCCCCTTTATTTGCTTGTACTTGTATCTGCATCATGACATTATTACAAATACATGCCTTAGCATAAATTAAAGTATTAATATCAAGATAGCTATGAGTAAATAACATTGTATTAGTACCTTTCTATAAATTGAAAAGGATTTCCATCCTGAAAGCATGTCAAATGTGAAAAATCTTGAAGGGAAGTCCGGGTGAATCTCCTAGCAAGATCATATATCAAGAGAAGCATTTCAACCTAAAGGGATGAAAGAATTCATGAATCCACACCCAATAATACTAGGCTATTTTGCAATACCAAGAAATATGAATGGAAGTCTTAGGTTGCACACAAATTGGGAACTAAGGATCTGACAGACCTATATGAAGAATATGAGTAAATAACATTGTATTACTACCTTTCTATAAATTGAAAAGGATTTCCATCCTGAAAGCATGTCAAATGTGAAAAATCTTGAAGGGAAGTCCGGGTGAATATCCTAGCAAGATCATATATCAAGAGAAGCATTTCAACCTAAAGGGATGAAAGAATTCATGAATCCACACCCAATAATACTAGGCTATTTTGCAATACCAAAAAATATGAATGGAAGTCTTAGGTTGCACACAAATTGGGAACTAAGGATTTGACAGACCTATATGAAGAATATGAGAGCCCAAAGGAAAGCCTTGGCAAAAAATACACTTAGAAAAGCGAGCCACCTTAGGCTCCACAATGGAGACCAGACCGTGAGAAATTTGCATCACTAGGGGGAGTGAGAGGAATGCAAGTTCCATTGTTGGTTCAAGGTGGGAACCATAGGTAGGTGAGGAACCGACCAAGGGTAGCCCATCTTGGGCTTGTAATTAGAAAATGAAGTACATGAAAACCACCACCATTATTTTCATCAGGGATTGATAGAATGAATGCCAAGCTTGTGTATCATATTCAAAGATAGGACTGAGACCACCATGTCAAAAGTCCGCCGATCTAGGTGAGAAAGACAAAACTAGGTCTACATATCTTCCTAGGTGCAAAGATTTATTATATCACAAGAAAAAATATCTCTTAGAGTGTGAATGTTGTGTTTATGAAAACAAAAATCATGAAGTATAGGAACTCAAGCTAAGGGGAGTCCCCGAGACTGAATACGTAGATACCACCAAATATTGTGCTGACTAAAAGAGAGGTCATCATGAAAATTGACCCCATCCTAGCAAAGCCAAGGTTGGAGAGCTTCTGGGCAGGCATGAAAAATGCTTTTGGTAACAAAAGTGCTCTAGATCTGTAATGCATATATCTCATAACAAGAAGGCTTTGAAAGCCAATCCCCTTCTAGGTTTGTCTCTGAACTGGATAGCTTGAAGAAATATAGTGCCCGAGAAGAATTTTCTAGGCTTCATCACCATAAATGACCGGAATAACCCCTTTGGCACACAAATCTAGGTCTTTCTTCTAGGTGGAAAGAAGGCCAAGGCCTCTAGACTCCTTGGGAAGACAACAATATTCCTAGGTAACTCTATGAAATCTGTGATGGTTGGCTCCAAAATCCCACAAAAAGTCCCGTAGAAAATTTTAAATTTTATTCTAAGAGGCTTTAGAAGGAGCCCAACACAAGGAATAGTACACATGAGTGGTAGCCAAAACCTTTGAACAAATCGATAATTTACCATCCAAATAAAATGGTTTGGTAATTCACTAAGCAAATTTTTTGTCTATCTAGGCCAAAAGTATATTCTAGAGGTCAATAGGGGAACCTTGGAAAGAAAAATGAATTCCCAAGAAATGAAATATTTCACCATGTTGGATCCACTTCCACCCATAGTGGAGAATCTAGGGTGGAGTAGGAAGAAAGGATTTATCGTAACAATAGGTTTTGTGCCATTGAATTGCTGATGAGAAGCTTGACTAAAAGTGTCAAGGAAATCAAGAGCTACCTAGACATTGTCATCATCCTCAATCAATGTGAGGAAGGAGTCATATACAAAGTGGCCATTAACAAGTTGATAAGGTGACTCAGGAAAGGAAATTTCTTTGATGTGACCAACAAAAATGGAAAAGGCTAGAAGATAGCCAAAGCCTTTGGCCGCAAGAACATAAAGTGATAGGGCCAAAGGACAACCCTGACAGATAGATCTAGAAAGACCAAAAGCAATAGATTGCCGACCATTATTAGTAATAAAAGCCAAGGCATCACCAAAAAGATTCTAAATAGGCTGAATGAAGTTAGGCCCAAACCTAATATCTTTGAGCATCATAAGAATAAATGACCACTCAATATGATCATAAGATTTTGAAAAGTTAATTTTGACAAAAAAATGCATTCTTCTTAGAGCGGATATCCTATTCTATACCTTTCCAAACAACAATAATGTTGTCCAGGATGAACCATGACTTGATAAAACTAGTTTTCTTTGGTCGAACAATAAGAGGAGGGATATTACATATCTTAGGGGCAAGATATTTGGCAATGATATTGTAAGAGACATTGAACAAAGTAATGGGTCACTAGTTACATATGTACTCTAGATCCCCAGTCTTAGGGATGAATTTAATATTCCCATTTTTTATAATCTAACCCAAGGATTGAGCATCTCAAGGAAGACCTTATGAAGGTTAGGACCCACACAATACCACAAGGGTTTGTTAAATTCACAAGGAAAACCATCACACCTAGGAGCTTTGTCATCTATCATGGAAGAAATTGCTTGCTTAAGATAGTTAAGGGTTTTGATTAAGTAAAAATAGGTTTTGTTAGGACCTGAAACATTTAAAAAGTATTTAGAGATAAACCATTAAAAGTAAAATAGAGTTTGTGCCTTAGCACCCCATAGCATAAGCAGAAAATATCATAACAGTAAGTGATAAACAAAAATCTGCAACAAAATACTTAAGATAGTTAAGGGTTAACAACTGATAAAAAAAACCTTTTAAGAATCTAAGAGTCAAGAAGGAACAACCACTTGAGGAAATCCTTTAGGGCTTGATCTATGGAAAGAGAATTCACCTACAAAGTGAACACCTCATAATGCTTGACAAAGGCTTGAAGAATATCTAGTAGCTTAGAAAGCACTGTCTAGCATTTTTTGATGTATTTAATACCAAGGGAGGAGTGATGATATTTGAGAGCAAGAAACAATTCTTTGGAATCTTGATCACCCAACTTGAGCCAATGAATTCTAACCTTGATCTGAGCTCCTCTATCATAGTGATGGTCTGCAACTTGCCTCTGATGGTAGAGTTGAGCAACCCTAACTTGCAAGTAAGGAAGAAAGGGTTCAAAGCCAAAGCTTTAGAAGAAACATGAAAATCCTTTGTATTTGTGTCATACAATCACCAATGGTACATGGAAAAATGTTTATCATAAATATAGAGAAACCACACTATGCAGAGATGACATCATTCCACCAAAAAATCCATCCATTTGGCTGAGTGGGTATGGGCTCAAGATTACAAACACGTTGAATGTGGGCCATTGTGGATTGACGATGCATCAATGACATGTTAAAAAAGAATTGTGTTTTAGGACACATATGAGTTATTTTCCATTCAATGTTGAACTTGATTAGGTAGTGGTCTGACAAAGTAACCTCAAAAAGAGGAAGAATAGGTAAATCTTAATTTTTTCCAAAGGAAAAAAAATATTGAGTTGAGATCATGACACAATCTAGCCTTTTGAAAATTCTATCAGTACCAACTTGAAATTTGCACCAAGTGTTCTAGGTACAACAAGGGTGACAACGATTGCCATTGGGGTTGAAAAGGCCTAATTTATTATGCATGTAAAACTAGGTCTCACGTTCTGCTACTTCCCATCAAAAAGTAAAAATAAATTCTTTGTCAGATGCCACCTCAACTATATTGAAATCCTCACACATAAACCAAGTCACAGGTGGAAAAGAGTCAGCAACCCAACACCACAACTAAGATCTTTCTACAAAATCATTGGGTGCATAAAAATTAATAATCCCAAAAGAATGATTATTGACTGACATGAGGACCAAAACTACTCTCTACATGGGATTAGACCTCTGATCAGCAATTGAAGAACACCATCGAGGAGAAATGAGAGTAACAACTCATCCTCTAATAGCTTTGTGCTAAGAATAAAACATAAGGCTATCTATCCAAATAACATGACATGCAACAAAAAGCATGAACACAACACTTTTAATTTCATGAAGACAAAAAATATCTAAACTAGGAAAATGTTGACAAGTATCCCTAACAAAATACTTCCTAGTGAGGTCTGTGAGACCTCTTACATTCCATGAAATGTAATCATGAATCAACCTCTTGCATATCATCCTCATCCCCAAGAGAGGAGAAACTATTTTGTAGGAAATCTAAGGTTGACCAAAAACTAGGGTAGGATTCCGTTGGAATCACCTATCATTTTTCAAGGCCTTCATCACTAAAATTATCTTTCTTAGGAGGGATACGATGTGTTGTAGAGAATATGGTTGATCAAAAAACATCAACGTAACTTGAGGAGTGTGATACCACATAGAGAGAGAACCACTATCAACCGAGACCTTCCCCTACTAGTCAGGGTTTGCAAAATTAGAATCAATAGATTGATTTGATGATGCATTGAGTTGAGTTATTTCTTGAGCTAGCAATTGAGAATCTGAACCATTTGGCTTCTTTTAAGAAAAGACCAAGGTGTTTTATCCTTTGCAAACCATCGTAATCCATCCTTCATCTGGTTTGGCACCCTCAAACGAGAAAAGGGGAGTTGTTTCCTTTTGTGGGGACTTTGCTCTAGGAACAGATAAGGGATAATCCTTGATTTTATTCTTAGAGGATTGACAATGATATTAGGTTTCGGGAAAATTCAAATAAAGAATTCTTTGGGAGACACACTGACCACCCACCTAAATATCAACAATATCCTTAAGATCATGAGATAAATCAACTTTAACACAAACCCTTTTTTGGGAATGAGCATGAAAAAAATGGTCTGACTCCATGCAAACCACTCTGCCAAGGGTTTGGCAGTAGTTTGTAGGAATGAACAAAATGGTAAGGGTAAACCTAGGAAATCTATCTAGATGGGGACCTTAATATTTTTATCACCCAAGACAATAAATTCTCGTGACCAAGGCTGGAAAACAAGAAAGGAGGACCAGACAAACTAGGGCCCATTTTTTAGGATACCCTCAACATGGGAAGGATTGGAAAAGTGAAATAGAAAATAACCCTTGGTGAGATTCTAGATGCCCTTACGTTTGAGCCCATGAGGGACCCAAGATTTTGAAATCCAATCAAACAACATTATTTCAGGTGGAACCCTCCCCATAAAGTAAACATTCAATGTATATTTCTCAAGCTAGTCATAGGCACTATCAAAATCCTACAACTTGGTTAAACAACATCAAGGGTACTTGAGGTCATACCTCGTGAAACACCTTTAGAGTGAAATTACAAGGCCTCTTTTTTAGAGGTACTATGATCACTTTTTACCAAAAATCCAACACCAATATCAGCTGCTAGGTTGAATTTGGTTGAAGACAAAATAAAACCTAGAAATATTGTAGTAAATAAGATATGATGACACATAGATGAAAATGTGAGAGGAATTGTGCAAATAAATAACTTGAAAATTTTAATTAATTACCTAAACATATAAAATTTAACATTAATAATCAAATATACCAAACCAAGATAGTCACATATCCTCCTAACCACATAATTTACATGCATTCTCCCTAGTTTTCATATGGTACCTAGGGATTCAATTAGCATGGGTTACTAACTTAGTCTCCTGTAGGATTTTCTTGCCAGAATCAATGCCTTCTTATTTGATTTCATCCCTAAAGACTTCCTTCTCCTCTTCATTGCTCACATAGCCTTCACAATGCATCTAATTCTAAACCTATCACTCTCCTTCATTAGCTACCAGGCCTAACATCTTCTTGAGAAATAGAATGTTACAATCAATCACTTTCTTTCTGTGCATAAAAATAGAATATCCTTAAAGGTAATCATTGGAAATTTCCCAATCTACTACCCTTTTATTGCAACAAATAATAGTCCTTAGTGAGTGGAACCTTTTTTTCCTTATCCAAATTCTCCAACATGTCCTTGAGCTCACTAAGGAAGGACTTTTTGATGAATTTTTGACATGAAAGCATCACTATTTCCTTCAACTCCTTCATCTCTAAATTGTTTTCCAAGATCATGGAAGACACATGCATATTTCAACCATATGTTAATGACTTGCCTGTAGAAATATATCCCCCAAAATTACTTCCACATCATGGATAACCAAGGTGTGGCTTTAGCTAGATATCATCTTCAACCTTTACTTTGTAACCTTACCTAGGAAGGAAATCTATCACTTATTGAAGATCAATCTCATTTGTGTGTCCATAATATTTTCTCATAAGCAACACTTTCTTCCCAAAGTTGATGTGTTATTACCAACCCCTAGTGGGTATAAACAGTGGCATCCAAACTGGCATTTTCCTTTGCACATTTTCCTCCTAGGGATTTATTCCTTTATCATCATTTCTCAACCAATCCACCACATTAAATCTCCCCAAATCTAGAATAAATGGTATGATTAATGTTTTTTCATTTCCCATGCAAGTTCACACACTTCCAATGAGTCTAAGTAATTATAACTTAATGTGTCAGCCACAAGATCAACCAACACATTATTTTTATCTCTAAACTCACCATAAACTAATCTTTTCCAAATTTATCTACACTCATCCAATGCTAAAACGTGTTACATCAAATTAATAGTGTTGAAAGGTCTAGCTAGTTGGTCCCACCATTACCCACCATCTAACATTAGAGTACGACGCGAGTGGACAATGATAGATTATCTGACTAGACAATCGATGCATCTTCAACTACCTTTTTGACCAGCTCATCTACAAGCATATTACCTTCATGGCATATATCTATTATTTTGAACTCTACAAATTCACTTATGAGATCTCAAATTGATTTTATCCATGTATTAAGATTCCATGTTTCTAGTCAGGTGTTGAAATCTATTGGATAACATTGACTATTCTTAGAGAGTCACGTTCAAGATACATACATTCAAATTAGTGAGCCCATCATATCCCCATTAAAGAAGCTCAAAATTTAACTATATTATTCATTATTTCTCCAGGTGTTCTACTTTTCCACTTAGAATGAATTGCCATTTTAATATCTTACCACACAACTTGCATTATTTGGGATAGGATCGGCCCTTGAAGCCCCATTGAAATTTATCTTCACCCACCCTCTCCTAGCCTCCTTCCACTTTATTCGATCTCATGGGTTGGAGGAAATATTATCTTTTCTCAACCCATTAATGGGGGGTATCTTTAGGCCAACTAAGGACTTGGTCATATTCTCATGTCCCGATTATTAAAGATGTTCTTGTCAAGATTCTAATTTATAGTAGTGATGTTAACCAATTCTATAATCAGTCCCACCATCTTCCTAATTAGTTTTTCCTTCTTAATTTATTTGTCTTGAAAGATCTAATAATTTTATTATTTCCATAATTTCCAAATGATAGTAGATGTGAGTATTTTCCATAGGATTGAGAATAATGATTTTTGTTTTACTACTAGCCATGCTACAAACCATTCTCCTATGTCCTGAGGAATTGGGCATTGAAGATTCAATTTTGACACAAAGTGTTTCTAGCAATATTCTGAATAAGGACCCTTCAAAAATAGACGATACATAGTTTCATCAATTCCTTGTATATTACACATCTAAGTAAGACCCTAAACTCCCAATTTCAATAACATTTTTGCTGTCATAATCTTCTTTTCATTGCTATCATGCAAGCACCTTGGCCTTAAGGAGGCATTTCTTATTAAAGAAAATATGGGATAGCTAGTTTTATTTTTCCATTTTTGCTTCCTTGATATTATATCCGAGCTTTCCTCTATATTCTCTTAACTTTGATATGAACCATCTAATAGTGTCCTCCTCATTCGAGGGAATCAGAGTTCTATTACACATGATCTTCTACAGTCCTCGATCTATTTTTTTGGAGTATTGATGGTTTATAATGATCACCATTTCCATTGGGGGTGTCCATTGATCTATATTATCTCCCCATAATCTATAAGTTTTCCCCCTTATACTTGACTAGTTCCAATTCTAAGAGTGTCCCAATTTGGGTTGTTTGTAAGTGACTCATGTCACACCCATGAATCAACCCAGAAAGAGGCACCCTTCCTATCTCTAACTTACTAGGTGACATGGTTAATTATGACGTATTTGCATTCTAGTATAAAATTTGACATTGATTATCCTCGGGGTGGGTCTCTGATGGTGAGAATTCTTGTTGGAAGGCATGAGTCTAAATGCTTTTTTTGAGAATTTTAACCCACTTTTGATTTTTCTAAATGTAAAGATTATAAAATAAATTTCTCCCCATAGCTAGGTTTATGATAGCTAATTATCATATTCCAGTCCCACCAACCTCCTTAGGAGAGAATATATTATCCCAAGTGTTGGAACACCTAGGAAAAAAACCTACAAACCAAAAGCACTTCACAATGCAAAGAGAAACAACACAAAGATATGCTATTTCACCAAATGTGATTAACTATATTGAGATGATATATGAGATATCATACAATGTACATAGGCCTTGCTTATATAAGCAATCCATTGAGGTAGTTACAACTACCCTTGCTACAAATATTAAATGCATGATGCAATATAATAAATACCTAAAGAAAATATTAAATAATGTGCTATCATCTATCTTTTGGAATTCCACCTAGGATAACTAACTTGATTCTATGTACAATACAATATTAAATGACAAGTTACAAAAGTAACGTTCTGATAACTAACTTATGTCATCTAAGCCTAAGTAATCTTAAAATGAAAATTATGTTTACAAGTAAATACCCCCTTAAGTGAAACTATTATGCAATATGAGATGCAATATGGGTCCCAACATCAAAGGTATGCTAGGTACCCATGTAAAAATATAATAAAATACAATCTCTCACAAAAAAGAGACAAGGAGAAAAACCCTATGGGAGAAAAATCCTCTCCAAAAGAGAGAAAATGATGGACAAATAAGTGTCCGAAAAATATCCTAAAAAGAATGATCACAAAGAACAAAACTAAAGCATGAAGAAGTCATAGACAACTATAGAAAGAAGAATAATATGGTGCTATAACTAAAGACTCTCCTCTAAAACAATATGATGATCATGATCAAGAAGACAACAATCTACATGAGTTTCTCAAATGACACTACTCAAACAATTATCAGATGGAAACAACTGTAAAACATCTATCAATAAAAAATACACATGGCACATGAATATACATGAGTAATCTAATTATCACTAATAAACCAATGAAGTTGAAAATACACGTACAATGGTCTAAAGAGCCATGAACAATTGTGGATAGAAGGTTTCCTCCATAAAATAGGAATGCAAGAGTGTCTAAACTCACGCCAAGAAAAATAGAGGAAGCATTAAAATGAACAATATGATATCCCCTCATAATGCTAAAAATGGAGAGACACATTCCAAATCCATTGAGACTATGAGTACCAATCAATACACAAAAGAGATGAACAACATATGAAGTAACCAAAAATGTACTTACAACTGAAGAAGGGGTGTGCAACAACAAGGCACACATGTATGAGGCAAGAATCACTAAGATCCATTATTGATGTGGAGGGACACAAACTTAAAAAATTTGTGATTAGAAAATAAAAAAGGCACCACACAACCCCCCATGGCACTTTATAATACCAACAAAATAATACAACACCACATTTGTGTAAAATTCCCAAAATACATAAAAAAATATGTGACACTTTATCTCAATGTGTCTAAAAAGGAAAGTGATTACAAAAGATGCTCAAATGATCTATAAGGGTACAAATGTCGTATATACATATGAACTAGCCCAAACTAAAGAAAAATTACATAACCAAAATGATTCCAAGTGCCAAAACAACCAAGTAGTTAATCAGAGTGTTAAATTGCATAACAATAAATTAATTATATCTGGGGACAAATATGGAAACAGTACATGGATAGATTAAAATTTCTCTAAAAGACCTTTCCAACACCACAAGAATCACACGATATAGAGAATCTGGTAAAAAATTATGAGCTGAGAAATCCAAAATACACTTTTGAATTTGACAAACTACAAAATGCATCAACATAAAAAAAACTAAAATACTTGTACCATTGGATAGTGCTTGAAACCACCTTTCCTGTGATATCTCATTTCCCAAGAAGTCACATTGTATGCCCAAGTTATGGCTATTTGAAAAAGAATATGCCTATATGGAGCCCAAAAGTGGTAGAAAATGGCTCATTCTCATTTAGCACTTGGGAGCTATGGTCTAGTGATCCATGTGATTGAGCATCTAGTAGATAGTAAAAATTAGGTTGCCCAAGGTAGTTACAAAAATGAGGGTGGTGGTGTTGACAAGGTGGCAGCTCCACGTGCCACCCTCAGACTCATAACCACAAACTATCAAAGCCAAAGCAATCTACACACAGATGTTGCAACCCACAAATGTCACCATTTGAACCACACATACTCACAACTAATACAAAGATGCCACATATAAGAAGAGAGAAAAAAATTCCATGCAACCAATGTGGGATTTAAATCCAAATGCATATCTTCAAAAAACTCATGACTAATCCAAAATGATAAAGTGTGTGGTTTGTTGGGTGAAAAAACTGAGAACAAATATAAAAATAAAAAAGCATGGGGCTGAGAACTATTGTCGAACCACCAGGGACCTTAAACAACAGATTGGTAAAAACTCTTAGTCAGGAAGGGGATGCCAAATTGATCACTTTGATACCATGTTGGAGAACCCAAGAAAATAACCTGCAAAGCAAAAGGCACTTCATAATGCAAAGAGAAGCAACATAAAGAGATGCTATTTCACCAAATGTGAATAACTATATTGAGATGACATATGAGGTATCATATAATGTACATATGCCTTTCTTATATAGGCAAGGTGTAGAGGTAGTTACAACTACCCTTCATGCAAATATTAAATGTACAAGCAATATAGTAAATGCCTAATGAAAATAATAGATAATGAGCTATCATCTATCTTCTAGAATGCCACCTAGGATAACTAACTTTATCCCATGGATAATATTAAATGAAAAGTTACAAAAGTAACTCTATGATAACCAAGTCTAAGTAAGATGAATGTGTAAATTATATTTACACTAACACCAAGAAATGAGGAGGAATTTTTGTTGTTTGCCACTCCACTCCAAAAAAAATCTTCTCATGTCCTCCAAAATTTTAGATGTAGATTGCTTAGAGAACCAATTTCAACATTAGAATTATGCCTACAAAGGAGGGCCACTTCCCTTTCCATGTTTTCATTTTGTTCTTACAATTGTTGATTAAGCTCTCCCAGTAGCATTTTTTATTAAATCCTACAAATAGGGGCATTCCAAGGAATCTTCTAAGAAAGTTTCCAATACATAGGTCCAAAACCCTAGCAACAACTCTTTGTAAGCTCGATCAGGTGTTGAGCAAGAATACCTCATACTTCCTACAATTGATGCTTTGGCCAGATACATTATCATAAGAGTGCAAGATGGAATAAATTACACTCACCTTCCACCTACACGCTTTCCCCAACAACATGGTGTCATCAACAAATTGTTGATAAGTTTTTTTTTTTTTTTGTGTGTGTTTTCATGTATTTAAATGTTACAAACCTGTCAAATTAAATGCTTCTAGTTTTGTTTTATTGAGGAACGTTTGTGCATCTATATTTGAGAGGAATACGTGCCTTCAACATGATTAATCTCTTCCAAAATCTCTTCTTTAATGAATTACAAAAATCTTAAAAAAACAACTAATAATCCCTTACATTACTCTGATTATAATTTATTTTGTCAAACTAACTTTGAATTTCATACAATTTGATTTTTTTAGCTTTTCATTTTATAAAATTTCTTTATCCCATGACTTGAAAAAGAGATTCATTAAACCATGTGAGTACCATGTTGTTACATACAACTATTTGAGCTTAAAAATATATTTATTTATACTATCAAATTATGTGTACTTTATTAATTTTTTAAAAGTTAAAGTTAAATTTTATTATTCGTTTAAATTGTTAATGTATAAAATTGAAATTATAGAAAATTCTAATATATAATAAAAATTACAATTAAAAAAATAATTTGTAATTGAGAAATTTATAGTAAAATTCAATTGTTTTTATATTTTATTTGCAGTGGTTCACATGAACTCATCCGCTGAAAATGAAGGACCCACTTAGTATTCAATTGCATTTAAGTGATGGTCATATAGATGAAGGTAATACTTTACCTTTGTGGAATGAGAAATGCAATGGATGCTAAGTGGACTATTTATTTTCATGGAAGATGGGTTTGTGTGAACCAATTCTCATGAACATGGGTCAATGAATTTGACTCAAATACACATAATCCTGATATAAATAGCATAATTTGATACAAATGATTTTAATACTTTTATATATTATTCTCTAATTTATACATAGGTTTTTTTTTTTTTTTGATGAATAGACTTTTTCAATTAATTTAATTTTGCTTATTTTGCTTTAAAAAAATAAATAAATTTTTTTAGTAAAACCAATCATAAATTACGAACTCAATAATCTAACAAGGCAAGTCCACGAGCACATTTATACAATAAAAATATGAATCAAAGTCCAGGAAAACATTAACAAAGTGAAAATAAGATTTCATATCTATTATGTTAATTATTCATAACCAATGAAAATAAACATATTAAAGAAAAGTTCCATAAATACATTTAAAGCAATAATTTTTTACAATCCATAATATTGTATGCTGTAATTTCATCTCCAGAAATTACAGTATACAATCATAACTACATATTTATTTATTTTGTTATTTATAGATATTAATATATTTTACAAGATTGTAATTATGTTGCAAAGTTGGAGCGTACGGTGATTGTAACTATTGGTGCTTAATGCTGCTGGTCCTCTTTACTTGCTGCAGATGTTTGTCACTGCCCTTCTCTATCATGTTTTGATTACTTCATATGATACACAGCAAATTTCATGTAGAAAAAGCGTGTGAAATTCATGTAATAACATATCTTTCTTGTATGTTCCGTCCGCAGTGATCTTTGATTCCGTAATGCAATCATTCAGTAAATACAGTTTAAGAGTTTAGATATGATTTTAAAAAGAGGAAACATCTCACTACAAAGTTTGGTGTATTTAAGACAAACCAGATCATTTTGATTTTGATTGAATGTGAATGTATTTAAGGATATCAGAAAGTTGACATCTCACGGGCCCACTAGATGAGTTTAAAAATTGTTCACAAGGCCTTTTCGTGTTGATGGTGTGAGAGGATTACAAGTACGAAGTGGGTAGGTATTTACGTTATTACATGAATTGTTAAGAGTGTTGTGGGTTTGTTAATAAAGAAGATGGAGGTTTTTGTAAATGGGGTAATAAGTTTAGCGGGTTTAATTTTGAAGAAATTTTATGGTTGATCGTATTTGAATTAGAGTAGTAATGGGATGGGTAACCTTTCAAGAAGGCTCAACACTTCATTTTTGTGAGCATCACCTAGATGTAATGAATGCTAAGTGTTCCGTTCATTCTCACGAGAGATGGGTTCTTGTGAACCAGTGCTCATGAAACATGGGTCAATGAGTTTGACTCAAAAAATACAAAGTGTAATCCTGATAGTAATATCAAAATTTTACTTGTGGAAAATATCTCCTATTTATCAATTGATGAGCTAAAGGTGTTGTATAATGCATGGTTCATAAGGCACATCAATTGTTGAAGGTTTTGCAAATGAGGTAGTAAGCTAAGTGGTTCTAACCACGAAGGAAACTCCATGATTAAGTGCACTCGAGTTGGAGTAGTACTAGGATGGGTGACCTCCCCAGAAGGCCCAATGCTTCACCTCAGTATTTATCACCTAGATGTAATGAGTGTTAAGTGTTCCATTCATTCTCATGAGAGATGATTCTTGTGAACCATTGCTCATGAAACACGAGTCAATGAATTTAACTCAAAAACTACATAGTTAAACTCTAATAGCAATATCAAAATTTGACTTTCCGTGGAAATATCTCCTACTTATCAAGATATTGGTGTGTCAATTAAAAGTATTTTGTTGTATTGAGGAAAATTGCTTTTATTATAAAGTGGGATAATCAATTAAAAATATTTTTTATATTAAGGGAAGAGCACTAGTTTCTATTCATGTTCTAATTACTGTTCATTAGATTTCGCTAATTAAAAGGCCATTAAAAAATCATCTATTGGGCCAATAACCACTCATTTTTTGGAAAAAAATATGTTACTAATTATATCAATTGTGCAACTTTATTGGTACCAATAATGCATAGTTTTTGGGGCATTTGTGCATAAGTATCTCGATCAATTGTGTAAATTTTTTGGTTGTGAAAGTGAACAAGTAATGAGACAATACATAATACATTTTGGACAACACTTTGAAATAATAACTTTTTGACCCTTGTGCACATAATAAATGCCACATTGTTCTTCTTTACTATAATGGCTACTAGTTTTCTTCTTCTTGTGTAAGTTTTTTTTCTTGATATAATTTTCCCCACACTTTTAATTGAATTTTATTAGGTTTTTAAGACTAGGTAATAATATATGATTGGTGAGTTGTCAATGTCTTTCATATGCATTACTCTTTCTTTTTATTGATATTTTGGAGTTAAACTTCTTTTTGGTTGTATTTGGCATGTATTTCTCCCACATATTTGGTTCTCAACATCTTCCAAAAAAACTCTCTACATTTTTTTCAAGAGTCATATATTGATCCATATTTCATGAGTAGTGATTCAATTCTAATATAAAAATAATAATTTAATACAATGTGAAAAATACTTCCTACTAATTAATGAATGAGCTAAAAAAAACTCTATAATGAACCATACACAAGATACACCTAATTGATGAGATTTCCAAAAATGATATAGTAAGTTAAATAAGCTTGATATTGGGAAAACTCCATTCTTAAGCATGCTTGAGTCATAGTAGAATTGGAATGAGTGACATCCTAAGTCTTGATACTTCACTATTGTGAACATTACCTAAAGATAGATTAAAGCTACTATAACATACATTAAATTTATTTTTACACTAGCTTTAAAGATAGATTTATGCTAACCATTTCATCAAAATTTCAATTTAAAAGGTTCTCTTATAATCTATTTAAATATCTACATATATTTTTTATAATTACCATACTCCTAAGAAAGATTTCATATAATAATTTATTATTGTTAAATATATAAATTGTTATTATTATTTATATTTTCCAATAGCTTCGGAAACTCTGAATTATTTATAAAAAGTTGTTTTTGAACATACTCAAGAGGAGTGGAACATATCCATGAAGAATTAACAAATAAAATATAACCCATTATATATTAACTAATTATCCTTGTAAACATAGCTTTCCTTTGTGATTTAAATATCTAGATATTTAAATAATTACGTAGAACAATTAATATTCATTTAAAATTTTATTTTTTAATAGATCAAATTAAGATGCTTTTACAAAAAAAATGGAAATAGAAATCAACTTGAAAAGAGTTATTAGGGGACATGATCTAATATTTGAGCGTGTTTCAATAATTGTTATAATACTTGTTGGTTTAATGTCCAATACTTTTGATAATATTACCCAAATAATTCTCACTTTAAAGTTGTTAGTGTTAATGACAATTACCTATGATTGAATGAAATGTATTCAAATTAGAACTGAAAAACAACCAATGTGATGCCACAATAGTGCACCAACAAAATATAACTTAGCGTACAAGTATGCGTCTCACTTTTTTTGGGGCCTTTTTGGACACCTTGAGAAAAAGCATGTTGATTTGGCATCATATTTGATGATGTGGCCTTGCAATCTTAATTATAAGGGCGAGACTTTCCAAGTGAGCAACTATAAAAAATTAACAGTGATTTGAAATACCCACTAAGAATTTTGTAGAGCAGGTGTCCCCATAGAAGCTAAAATTTGCTGCTTATTTTTAAGCAGTAATTGTAAATAGTATTTTTATATAAAATGGTGATGCAAGTGTCAATTTTTTCCAATTTTTTTTTGTTAATAAGCAGTGCTGCTGCGTATTTTCAGCACATAAAATGGTTAAAAACAACTCTAAAATGTTTCCATAGCATAGGAAGAAATCTTGACATGTAAATGACCCTATACAACCTAAAAATAGCTAAAAACAAATTGCCTAATACTTGAAAAATGTGAGTAACCAGTCTTCTATTGCTATGTGTAAAACTTGATGTCACTATGGGATAGTGAAACGGTGTAGATATGGTATTTAATGCACAAAACAATCAACTTCTTTTGTTCTCCCATTGTACTTTTGATACTATTATATTTGTCTGAGTGACATTGGCATTGATTTCAAATAAGCTTTGAACTGGTAGTGTGCTTCTAGTATCAATTTTATAGTATTTTGTCCCTTTTCATTGATTCGGATCTGGTAGTGTGGGTCAAAATATTAAAATCTAAAAATAATAGGTAATTCTACAGCTAGGGGCATTCCTTGGAGATGTGTCCAATCTCATCACAGTTGTAGCATCGGACAGGGCCCGTTCGCTCACCACCTCTTCCTCCTTGGTACCCCACCTCATAGCCTCCCCTGTACCTGCCTCAAGCTCCTTTGTCAGCCGAGCATCCTCCACCCTAAAAGATTTCCTTTCGAACCTTTCTGTCAGCGCTTGCAAGGCGCAATAGTTCTTGCAATCTAAAGAGGGCCATTGGTCGAGTGCCCATATCCATATAGACTAATAAAGTAGGGGAATGGGCGACTCTATATAGTAACTGCCAAATAATTTTCCTCCTTCTTCTCTTCTCATGTACTTGATCTCCTTGTATCCCTCTAATTTTAACTGATCCTTAACTCCCATGTGCACTACTTGAATTCCCTATTACAAGCCTAACTATCTGTCAAACTACCCGTCCAACCCTCGAATCAGGTGTAACAAAAATTAAAACTTCAGAGACTCGACCAGTTAAACTAATTTCTCCTAAATTTAAGGAACTTAAGTTTGACTGGGCAAATGGGTTGTGGCATCCTTCCCCTCTTAAGAATGCATCATCTCGATGCATAATTCAAAATTTGCAATCATATTCAAAGATAAATCAAGAATTTTACAATTGACATGATAATAAATCATCTCCCATTATTTAAATATTAATGGTAATGCATGTATACACTTTTACATTCTAGCAGAAAATCAACAAGATTCAATTTCATTTGCTTACATAAAGTCAAATTTTCACCAGTTATGCATTCTAGTAAGTATATTCACCAAAAACAAACTCATTGGAGAAAAAGCCAACAAACTTGTATCATAATTATTTCAAGAACATTTTCTATGTGAGTGTGTGAATTCCATTACTACCCTTCATTTTTACAAGGTTAGAGTTACCTCTCTCCGACAATATTCCCCCTTTATTATAATGTGTCATTCTATCTGTGATACATAGGAACAACATCAAAACATTAGTTCATGTTGCTATCATAATCAAAATTGATAATCTAACATTCTCATACTCAGTGCTTTCAGAAATAACTTACACGATACTCTTAAGTAGAAACAAAGGACCCACATACCTGTGCTTACTATACCTTATCATGGTATCACAATAAATTGGACACATTTCTGGGTGTTTTGGATCCTCATTCTTGGTATATTATTATTTATATACAAGTGTCAATAGTGTCAATACTTCATAGTGTCAATATTTTTAGCCCAATCATAGTGTCAATACTCCATAAAATAAAAATTCCAATATTCTATATTCAAGAGAAAAGAGTCATTTGAAGATTTCTAAATTTCAACTAAAATATTCTTTAAATCACACTTTGATCACAAGTAAGTAAATCATTCATACGTACCATCTAATATGTGATACTCACTAAATGATAAAATCATTCATACATCCTCGTCCATCACCTGAAAAGATTAGTAGATCCATTTTTTCGTTTATGTGACCTAGGCCCTCATACCCATCTCATCACAACAATATTTCAAAAGAAAAATTTAACTCATTTCATCATAGCATTTATATTTCATCTCTAAAACAATATAAGTCCTACAAGTCTTACATCTTATTACGAATAAGCATTCACATTTTCATCAATGTAATGCAAGTGTGCTTCATCTAAACATAAACATCCAAATAAATCATGATAATTCATCACCATATAAAATCAACACATCAATGTATGTTATACATCTATAAAAATGCATCCAAAAACATAACCATAAAGGTCAATCATGAAACATGACACTTAATTGTAATTGTACTCTATCCTTCTATAAGTCCCTGTCTCCTATGCCATCGAACAGTTAGTCGTTCATCTGCAAATCTCAAGATGGGAGTGTCACTCAGATGCTTGTCCATTCTATCCACAAAGTCTTACACTTCCTTGGGATTCTACCTATTCGTAGAATTCCCAACCCTTCAATGCCCAAAAAATAAAAGGCAGGGGGTGTCAAGTGCAACCATGAAACTAACTATTAGCAAAATGGTCAGCGCTCCCCTCAGGATTCACGACATGGCTTAACAGCCTCCTGTGTCTTCTATACTTGTCTAGTGGTTGTATCTGGCATTAACAGGTCGATCTTTTGGTGCAATGACAATCACTACTTGTAATAAGCGGTATCAGAGGTTGGTCATAGGTTCGAATCCCCTCAAGTAAGGCTGAGGGGGAGATTGTTGGCAAAATGGTCATCACTTCCCTTGGGATTCGTGACATGGCTTAACCACCTCATGTGTCTTCTATACTTGTCTAGTGGTTGTATCAGGCATTAGCAGGTTGATCTTTTGTTGCAATGACAACCACTACTTGTAACACTCACTACTTTCCACATATGTCTAAGTAGAACTAATCATGGATGTGGTAGGGAGATGGAACATGGGCAACATATTTATGAAAACATATGCAAACAAGATTTGGCCAAAGCATCTTTTTATAACCAGGAATGAAAACTGGCAGGTAGAGAAACATCCCTTTCTACCCTTCCTTGTTTACTTCTTCCACATTAACACCCTCACCAGAAGGTAAGCTTTCCAATACACATACATAGTACAAAAATGATACAAATGCAAGTATATCATTTATTTCTTTCTATTTATTATTGCGTTAACAAAAGCATAAAAGTCACACAACAAATCAAATAGTCTTATGAATTATGCCTTTCATCACGAGAAATCATAATACATCATAAGAAGTCATGGAAGAATAAGGTGTTGACCATTCTGTCAAAACACCAATAGTGCTTCATAACCAAATAACTTTATTTCATTTCCATAAAAATATGTTGACCTACTTGTCGATCATCAAATGCATCAAATAGTACATCTATTTAAATCACCTCATAATAATTTTATGCAAGGTCTCAAATAAATCACTTATGTGGTAGTACTATCATATTAATGTCAAAAAGATATATTTTCCATGGATTCCATCATTCTATGAATATCCATGCAATGCTCCTCATAGCATCAAAACTCACATCAAAAAAATATCAACCAATGTTAATTATTTCATAATATGCATTTCTAATATACACAACCCTTTGCATGTCAATTTAATTTGATCATTTCATAATAGTTGAAACATATTTCAAGTAACATATGAATGTAATATGAGGAATGGCATGTCCTTCACAATCTACTCCCTTTTATAATCTAACAATGTTGTACGTTCAACATGACAGATTGCATCACAGGACTTGCAATATAAAACACAAAATTCTAGCCACCACAAGATCATAAGAAATAAAAATATTCTAAGTTCACAAATTTCAATTCAAAACCTCAAGGAACATAAGAAAAAGCAAAGAAGTAAGTGTGAACAAAATCTCAGTTGATTGAAAAACTCAAAATTGGTGGCTAGGTGGTCACAAGAGAACTTAAAATTTCAAGCTAGTCCTTTGCCACTTTCAAAGTTCGTCAAATTTCAAAATAAAACATCAATTGAAAACCAAAATCACATTTATAGAGTGACTAACACTATCCGTGCAAGAAGGGAGTAAAAGCTACATGCCACCTTGCAGCCAAGGTACGCTAAAGAACATGACCATACTTGTAGAACATAAATCTCAAAGTTCACATCATCATGTAATAACACATTCAATTACCTTAAACAACATTTCTCTATCCACTAAGCTAATCCATATGAGTTTTTTAATTCTCTCTTTTCTTTGAAATCTCATGCCATGCAAGGTAGGACATAAATATATTTTCACAATTTTCTACAAATTTATGTTTCATATAAAACATGTTGAATTCTTCTTCCCCAAGAATTTCATAAGGTTCTAGTATTAAAATCCTTTCATAGCACTTCCATTTATATACCTTACAATAATACATATTTCCATCTTTTATCACAAGTCAAGTCCTAAATTCTAGTAAGCTCTCATACCTTTATTGCATAACCATCATTATTTAACTACACAATATCTCATAAAATTTTATCTTCTTTCTTTGCTACACTAATGTAGAGAAATGGGAATTAAATTTTTAAGTGTATCCCACACACAATGTACCTCATAATTTTTCACATACTCTAACAATTTTGCAATATAGAACAGAAAGCAATCACACCACTCAAAGGTAGACAGTTGTCAAGCTCACAAAACTATTTCAAACTTTCATATTTTTAAAAAATAAACAGGGACATTCAGATAAGTTCATACACATAAGAGGAATTGTCTTATAAGTGTCTATTTACCAATTCTATAACGCAAATCAAGGATCATCCTATCCTTTACTATCAAGATTATCTAAAAATGGAAGACACTCTAGTCAACCAAGGGAACCATAGTTTCGTTCATAGACTAAGCATTAATCGACTCATAATTTCTGTGACTAAGGGTCGCATATAGCATAGAGAACTCAAGGCCCTAGAGTGGAACCCAGAGCTCTGATACCATATGTAAAGACTAAAATTCTCGACACAAAAGCCACATCAGTAAAACCCGCAATATAAGGGAGTCAATCAACTAGTCAAAAGTTGAATGCATAGGTCAACAAGATACCAATCAATTCCCCACAATATATGAATAACATAAATACAATTAAGACCATAACTGTTGAGATGCTAAAGCATACCTTTGTCCAAAGATAAGAGGAAAGTAGATCATCTGTCGAGTGTCCTAAAGAAACCATAATAAGAGATGTCATATCAACTTCAAGAAAGTACAACCTGTCATCTATGGGTAACAACCCAAGAGATTTTCGACCAACTATCGAATCACATCAAGAAAAAATAAGGATTAGATCAAAATATGTACTTCCATATTAATGACAAAAGTAAATAATTTTTTTTACCAAATACCACATTGTCGAATACGAAAAGACGTAACACTGAAAATGAGAGTTCTTGCTGTAAGAAGCTTCAAAAACCTGTTCACAAATGTTAGCAAGGGCAAGAATATTGTGGGAGTGCATTTACACTCTATCATGAAGCATTAACACTTCCTTGGAATCCTTCCTGACATGAAGGATACCTAGCCCAGCTAGAAGAAGTCTAAGGAGTAATGGAATATGTGCTACTTGATATGTCCATATTCCGTTTCCAATATAACATGTCATGGACTTCGAAAGAAACCTTGTAAATCTGCTTCCATTTCATACATATGGAAAATATTGTGCAAATATTTTCATATAATGCATAGTACATCATGTTTCATGGTGCATTCAACATACATAAAGTAAAATAACAAAAGTCTTTCTCTTAACTATAAAAAACATATCAAGCTCATAATTTCCTCTGATATCTCTTTTAGTTCAAAAGATAAATATAACTTGAATTCATCGTAGTACACAGAGAAAATCCAAGATATACACATATAAAAAATTCATTTAATTCAAGAAGCATAAACTATAATAGTGATTAACAGGTAATTTGCAAATAGATCTAATGAATTTACATGTTTAAGCTTTCCTTCATTTACCTGCTCATTAAGATTTGACTTTCACCTCTTTTATTTTCTATAGTAATGTAACAAGAAATAACCATATCCTAAATCCTTATCATCAAAACATTGATAAACCAAAAGCATCAGTCAGGTATATAAAATTAGAAGCATCGACCCTTTCTTAATTAGCATGTTGAGATCTCAATTCTTTCTCACTCACATACATAGATATACCAAAAGATTGTTTTTAAAAAAAGGATCATGCAACAATGACATAGGAAGCAACAAGATTTTATGATACTTTAATCATATTAAGTTTTCACACAAGTACTCAAGTACACACGTTTAATTTTCAAAATAAATATTATCGTAGGCTTTCTAAGGTATACTTAATTTAACCAATTTCCATTCAACAAAGTGGTTAGCTCCCACCTATAAATCATATTAACACACAAACATGAGATACAAGTTTGTAAAATAAAATCTATATTTCCTCTTTTGGTGATCATGTTATTTCCACAGGTAATTCAGGAAGTTCCTATTGTAGATTAAAGGGTAAAATAGTAAGCATGTTTCCTAATTTCTAATCTTAAAATCATTGATCATAGTTTTTAAACAATGTTCTACTCGTATGAATGTTTATCACTAACAGGGCTGTGTTAAAGGTAAATTGACTTGGAAAACAAAATTTATTTTCTAATTCTTCATTCTCTAATTCTTTTATTTAATAGATCTTTGAACGATTGCAACAAAAAAAATTCAGGTTACTATCTCTATTTTATAATTTAATAACAACATATTTTTTTTCTTACAAGAATCTCAACATAAAAAAAACTTTATTTTTTGGTATTCTATCAGATTGATTTTTGTTCTATCATTGGATCTTTGACTGGAATTCTAAGATCTAAAACTAATTCCACAATATTTTTACCAAATTCTTCCCAGCACTGAGATTTATTAAACATATCAGTGATAACAATTTGCTACAGTGTTTTAACAAAATAAATGAATATTAAATCAAATTGCTATAGGAATTATTCTTTCTCTAAACTAAATCACAGTTGAACAAGGTACACACATGGATGTCTTGAAGACTCTTAGGTAGACTTAAGCTTGTGTATCCCCTAGAATGTTGATTTGTAATTTCTAAATGAAAGAATATTCATATAAAAGCTTGTTATCTTGATTGATAGTGAAAAATAATATGTTATTCATGCTTATTTTGCTTATTCCGATTAGACAAGTTTTTGGCTCAGAGAAATCTAGTATACACAGTACTTACATAGGTGATAGGAAGAGTGCCAGTGGTGTTATTTTTCCTTGAGCAGAAACTGGCAGATGCAGAATTGATTTCTCAATTTGTTCTACACTGTGTGGGCCCCTCCTATAGTTACCACGTTAATCCTTCCGTCTCTAGGTCCAACAACGTTCCTTGGTTAGGAGTGTAGTAGATTTGTGTTGCGTTGCCATGCTCTCACCTCCCACTTTGCTAGCAGGTCTGGGTAGTTCTCTGTGGCATGAGCCGTATCCCTACAATGTCCACATCGAGCTTTCTGTGGCTAGGGGCATTCCCTGGAGATGTGTTCGATCTCATCACAGTTGTAGCATCAGACAAGGCCCATCCGCTAACCACCTCTTCCTACTCGCTACCCCACCTCATAGCCTCCCCTGTACCTACCTCGAGCTCCTCTGTTGGCCGAGCGTCCTCCGCCCTGAAAGAGTTCCTTTCGAACCTTTCTGTCAACGCTTGCAAGGCACGATAGTTCTCACGATCTAAATAGGGCCGTTGGTCAAGTGCCCATATCCAGATAGACTAATAAAGCAGAGGCAGGGACGACTCTATATAGAATGCTCAGGGGTCTATACATAGACGGGCACTATCTGAACTATGGCGATGGATCTGCAGAGGGAGATTATAGCGTGAGGGAAAGCTAACCTCTAAACTCTCTTCCCCTCCCCTTAATAACCTGCGTAACTGCCAAATACTTTTCCTCCTTCTATTCTCGTGTGCTTGATCTCCCTATATCCCTCTAATTTTAATTGATCCTTAACTCCTGCGTGCACCACTTGAATTCCCTATTACAAGCCTAAGTATCCATCAAACTACTCGTCCAACCCTAGAATCAGACGTAACAAAAATTAAAATTTCGGAGACTCGACCGGTTAAACTGATTTCTTCTAAATTTAAGGAACTTAAGTTTGACTGGGAAAATGGGTTGTGACAGAAACACTTGGTCAATTTTCGACAAAAAATCGAGAACTTACAAAATTGCTTAAATTTAATTAGAAGTGCATTTTTTAATACAAAATTCAATGAAAAGATGCATCCAATGAGTCAATAAATGTGAACACAAAAGAAACAACCCGAGTCTAGATATATTTAAAGGCAAAGTGGGTACAAAATCACATTCTCATGAGGAATGTTGACGACTGGAAGCAAAATAGTAAATACTCTTTGTAAAACTAAAAATAAATACATCATTACAATTACATCTTCCTATTCCTTGATGTTATATGGAGCCTAATTAGACTTGGACGTTAATTTTTCTCCACTTCTATTGGCGCAATTTCCCCCCAAATTTTTTTCAACAAAGTTTAGGGGCAGCATCCCCAAGATGGGGTCAAGAGGCAATGCCCCTTGTGGGGTTCAGGGGTAGTGCCCTTGGCGTGCTCCTTGTTGCAATACAAGGCGGGGTCAAGGGGCAGCACCCCATGAAGCCAAAAAATGACTTTTATTATTGTATATACTACAAAGGCATCAAAAGTAGAGGGTCTGATTTTTCCTCAGAAACCACCTCAAATCCGCTTCAAATTGATGAAAATCAGTTTGGAAGAGTATTTTTCCCCTTCTCAGCAAAATAGAAATGAACAAATGAGAAATAAAATGGACCGGGGGCTATATTTTTGCCTTCAAATACTGGAATGAGACTACGACTCAGTTTTTAAGTTGGACTTGTTGAGGTTTTGGTAAAAACTTGGCGAGTTTTTGAGGTGAGTAAAAGTCAGAAAAACTCGTAGAGCCCAAAAGTTGTCGAGTTTTTGCAACTCGCCCAAGTACTCTACGAATGTTCCGTCTATAGGAAAAATGATGTTTAACATATTTGTTGGATTGTACTTATTTACTATTTAAACCATGTTATTTGTTGGACATAATGTCTTCATGGTGGTCCACAAAATCTATATGGATAATGCACTCCATAAACATAATCCGTTGGCATCAAACACATCAGTTATGTCCATTTCAATCTCCAAGGATAAGTTGAGCTCCTTTTAAAGCCTGTGAAGCTTGTAGTTCTAGACTTTCCTTAAAATCCATACCAATCACCTCTCATTTGGTTCTTATTTGGTACTAGTTTAACTTATTGTGTGATTCCCTTAGGAAATTCTCTGCGGTGGTTAAAATTCCTTCTTCCTCATCACCATCTAAAATTCATCACTATCAATTTCTTGTAGAATGCGTTTCTTGTTTCTGCTCGGGAGACTTTAAAATGTGCTTTTCAGGCATCGAAAGGATAGATGCTCATCTACATTGGCAAGACTTTTACCCTAACCTTAAGCTTATGTTTTCATAAGAAAGATGTTGAGTATATCTGCCAATAGAAGATTTTGTCACAATTTCTTAAAAAAACCCTTAGTAAGGTTTGTTACTTTGTAGAATTTGGAAAAGATAGAATTTTTTTCTTTTTCTCATTTTGCTCTCCATAGATTATCTCCCTGAACGTTATCCTGCGTTGATTAAGGAAAAATTAAATCTCTTATTGGACAAGCATTCAGAGATAACAATACTTATTGGATGAAATATCCCAAACCATGGTTTTAGGAAGAACCTTGCTCTGTCCCTAAACCAATGTATATCTTATAACAACCAACCGATTTCTGTTTCACACTCTTTAAAAAAGAATAAGCTATAATTTCGAGTAGTAAAAGGTATGGAGGTTTCTAGATCATTAAAAATTTAAATCAGATATTTGGCCAAAATCTTGTTAATTGGAAACTAAGAGCATAATTTTAGAAGAATATGACACTCACTATTCTTATGCACTAAAGGATAGGGAACTCAATTTTAGATCTGTAACTTGTGATTCACAAGATTATGTGAATTCTATAACTAGATACATGATTAGAAGTCTCAATGTCATAGGTAATGCATCATGTTGACAATATTCAACATTACATGTTGCTTTAAAATGTACACCTTCAAATTGCATATGTTGCTTCAAAACGAGTACCAATTTTCAACTGCAGACACATTTTAGCTTGATTCATATTGGTGATGGTGGATTCTATATGAAAGTTCTTTTTGTTGTCCTCGAACAAGTAATTCTTATGTCAGTGGTTCTTATGGCTTAGTGCAATTTCTCTGAATTGGGCGATTTGAAAAGTATTAAACACTCTAATAACTAGTGATTCTGTTGCAATTTAGAAAGGAATAGTTTCTTGACTAAGTTGATCTTCCTTGAAGCCTTCATTCACATTCATGTGTAGTAGCACCTAAATTATTATTTCTATAAACTCGCTAGCAAATGTAACAAAATTTTTTAGAATGACAATTCCTTATAAATGGTATGTGTATCACAATAACCTACTTTGGTTGATGTATGTGAAAAGGCTAAAAAAATGCATAATGAATGTCTAGGGTATTCTTTTCCCTTCATACATTTTTTCTCACATATTGCAGAGCTAGAAATTTGAAGATATCATTAATTTTCTGATGTTATCCCATTTGCACATATTTCTCTGTCTATTAGTTTATGACCCACATGCACCCTCAACCCAACCTTTTCTTAAAACATGTTTTTCTGCCATCGTTATAAGTAATGGTTCTTGATTTCACAGTCTTTAGATGTCTTTGAGTTCAATAGTTCATATTCTTTTGCTACAAAAGATTAAAAGCATGATGGGCTACCAGTACCACATGGCAGCTAGCAACAACCAGTTACCGCCCCCTTAGCATACCAAGAAGACATTGATGTTAACAGTTGCTAGAAAGTTTATAGTAGAAGTTCTTTTAATCCATCATTGCCATTATCAAATTGTATTGCTTCTAGTTTTTCTTTAGTAAGCGAAATTAAAGTTATGGACATGTGAAAGTTGGTCTCCACCTAAATGACCAAATAATTATGATAGATAACACATTTGGATATTTACTTTCCCTGTTACCTATTTGTTTAGAAAAGCATCTCAGAAACTTTTTTCTGTAAATTCTACTGCCTTCAACTATTTTCCAAAACTGTCTTGTCAATTTCAGCAGGAACTATACCCTTGTTTACCATATGCAAAATTATCAAAATTCTAATTCATTAAAAGAATCCTAAATTGTTTCAAGAATTCTTCCATGTCCCTGTAGCCTAAATTTCGCATTTTCCGTACATTAATTAGAGGAATGAAAAATCACTACATTATCCAAAACTCGTATTTTACATAAAACATATCACCAAAACCTAATTCATTATGATAAGTACATTGTTTGATATAAGATTCTTATCAAGTTGGAGCATTGCAGAATAGATTCTTATTTTTTTCATTCATTTTCAAAATATATATAGAGATATGGGAGAGGACCCAACTTTGTTGAGTATGTTTCAATATTTGTTATAACACTAATTGATTTAATGCTTATTATTTGTAATAATATTGTACCAATAGTTGTGACTTTAAAGTTGTTAGTGTTGATGACGCCTACTAATAATTGAATGAAATATATTCCTTAGATCTAAAAAGAAACAAATCATGTGATGTCACATTAGTACACCAATAAACCATGACAATCCATGAGTACCTGTCTCACTTTTTTGGGTTTTCTTTGGATACTTTCAAATAAAAACATGCTGATATGACATCACATTTGATGATGTGGCATTGAAACTTTAGTTATAAGTGGGTAAATCACCAAGTAAGCTTTTGGAAAAAGTTGGAATGATTTGAAATTTCCATGTAGGATTTTGAGAAGTGAGAAGTTAGGGTCCTCAACTACTTAATTCTTTCCTTATTAGCCATTAAGTATTTCTTATTGCCCCTCTATGTACAACATACAATATTCAACATCTCTATTTTTTTTAACATTTTACTATAGTAAGAATTCTATTAGTCACTTTCAACCAAAAATTAAGTTTTACTAGCACCTTTTAATGTAGACAAGATTGGGGAATCTTATCAAACTAATATTAACATATATATGACAAAAATAATATGAAACCTATATTTATTTCAACCTTCATATATACATTAATACAATGAAATTCATGATGCGGGAGCACCTAGGGGTTAGCTAATTTGCCCCAAATTTTGATTTGTAGAAGAATGTACATAGGGTGTGTCTCTGTGGTTAGTAGATGAGTCACAAAAGGAAGTAGCCAAAATGAGTGATTCCTCAAGTGTATCAGGTTGACACAAGCTGATCAAATAGCATGTGAAAATTGAACTATTGGTATAGCATATATCAATATCATAATCAACTTAGTGACACCGATCACAATAGTACATTTGGGACCTTTTTCCGACGTCAAGGCGTCGGAATTGAGACGGTTTACCGTCGATATTACAACACCACCTGACGTCACAGTTTTGCAGTCAAAAAAATTGACGGTTTCGCTGGGCGTCGCACTTACGACGACATTGGACGTTGCAAGAAGGGGGTGAAAACAAGGAAAACCTGACGTCAGACCTATTTGTGGCCGTCCCAATTGCGATGCCTATCCATCGCAATAAATAAAAATGATGACGACCTGTCAGAATCTTCCGACAGGTTGCCGTTGTTTGTAATTTGTTTGCCGATGGAGACCCTGTTAGTGCGACACATATCCGTCAGAAGTGTACGACAGATATACGTCGTTATTAGTTTTCAATGACAATGATGATGTGCATGCGACGGGGACTTGTCAGAATTTTATGACGGCTATCTGTCGTTTAGAGTTTTTTATTGACAATGATGCTATGCATGCAACGACTGGATGTTGGATTGTTTCGATAGATAACCGTCGCTATTTTATGGCCATCGCAATTGGGATAGCCATCAGTTTTTTTTTTTTAAAATATTTATCGATCGGGTTGGTATCGATTTAGAAGGGTGTTCTTGCAGATCTGGTTCCTGCTCGTGATTTGGTTATGGATCATTTGGAGATGACTTTGTAGTAGATTTGGTAGCGGCTTGTGGATTATTGAATTAGATGTGACGACTTGGGAGAAGTCTTCTTCTTGGTGAACTGAGCTGAGAGACAGATTATAGAAAGTAGGTCATTTGATGCGACTTATGAGACATTGGATGCCTCTTCACAATGGGTTCACGGTGCGGTCTGTGGTGTTTCTTTGCGATTGGGTTCTTGGCAGAGATCTATTGATTTGGTAGCCATTGAGATGGATCGATATATATTTGTCGTACGTGGATTGAGATCTTAAATTATTGTGGATTGAGATCTTAAATTATTGAGCTTCTCTTTGTTTCGAGAATGGTTTAACATTCTCTACTTAATAGGGCCAACCACTTAAAGATGGAAGTTCATCCGACCCCTCCTAGGAGCCTCTTATTGTAATACCCCAAAGTTGGCACCTAATAATTTCAATCAATTTTGGTGTATTTTCTTCAATTTCACATCTTCAAAGTCCTATTTTACTAGGCAATTTTCTCTCTCCTACCTGACTTTATTTTAACTTGATGTCAATTGCAAAAACCCTAATTTGCATTAATCTCACACTATAATTAATTCTTAAGTATTCAACTTTATTAGCTAAATAATCCTTATGATAAATTGATTTAATTCTAAAGTCCTAAGTGCTTTAAATTAAATTAAAATCTACCCCCTTTAGCTAATACACATAAATGAATTAATATTACTTGGTTATGTGAATGGATTATCTTATTTGGATTTAATAATTCAAAATATTCAAACGGTCACCCATATGTGGCAATAATTCATTCTTTAATTAAGTAATTCCTTAATATTTGTCTCAATTGGGAATGAAGAGTCAACCGTTTCATTTTGAGAACCTCTTCATTCTCTCCTTAGGCTTGTCTATATAATGAACCTTCTTCCTCATTCGAAAAAAAGGCAATTGTGAGAGTAACTAAACTATAGCCAATTTTAGTCTCATTTTCATATTTTCAAACTTTCATTGCAATTTGTTTAATTTTCATTTTAGTGTTAATTGCATTCTCATACTAGCATAATTTGCTTATTGTTATTAGTTTAATGTGTACATTTCTTTCAAGTTCTTAGTGTAATTACACCTTCATTCTTAGAATTAATTGCACATTCATCTTAGCTTAATTTCATTTTGTTCAATCTTTCATGCTTTTAAATCCTCCGTCTTAGTTTGGTCTAATGGTTGTTGGCTCTCCAATCTGAGAGTAATTAAACACCCCAACTAATTAGGATGCAACAGGTTGATTCACTATGAATCTGTGAATTGAGTAATTCATACTCATTTTCGTAATTCGATTTGTGACCAATGACTATGTTGTGTCTATGGCTGTATTAGAGGTCCACATTCGGCTATAAACATTCTGGCGGAAAAGATCATTTTTGACCTCACTCTTTAATTTTTCTGATAAAAAATTTGAATTCTGTCATGTGTCCGTACTTCTCTATGTACAAAATTTTGCGCGAGATTCCAAAGCATGCTGCATGAAGATTTGCTCTTAGTAGCACTCTGTTGCACAAAGAAACACTTTTGTCACGTAGGACCGTGTACTTTCTCACACGCAATGCAGTACTTCCTCATGCGAAGTTTCACTATCAGTTAGTTAAATTTCTAGATTCTGCAATTTACTATTGTTTTTTTCTGACATCTGCTTTTTGTTGTTGATTTCATATCTTTGTTTCTGTCACAACATAATAATGGTCTCTAGGTCGCTTTGTCGAAGATCATAAAACTCGCTAACAGTTTACTTGCAGGACGATTGCCGAAGATCTTTTAAAACGTTGTGTTTGTTTTCTTGCTTTCATTCACATAGTATAATTAGGGCTTTGTTAAAATTTCTCAAGGGTCCTGATAGCAAAGTAGGGCAATAGGCTCTTCATTACGTGGAAGTGATGCCCACAGATGAAATCGAGACCCAGATGTTGCTAGAATGATAAATACCTAGGAAATCAAAGCAAGGTAGTGAATCTTTAGCACTTCTACTTGCCAGGGGATTATGCTCTTCTCTCTTTGAGAGAACCAGAAACCCAAAAGCTTGTGGATTTGGTGGAGTTAAGCTAGCTCGGTGATGAATATGCTTGATGTGTTTGGGTAAGGTGAAGAGGTAGAGAAGTATGCTCTTATCTCTTTGAGAGAAATAGAAAATCAAACCCTCAGATCCAAGCCAAGTTGTGTCACCTTTAGAGGGCCTGCCAAAAGTTGAACCTCTGGGAACGACCCAAGTGAGTACGCACCTATCATCGGTGATTCCACCTCACTATAATAAAGAATATTTTGTTGAGTCTAAAGACTCCAAAATCATGTTAACTTCCTTCTCTTGATTTTGACTATCATCTTGAGAAGGCTTCGTCTGTTGTACTGAGCGGCACCGCTCCTAGCCTTGCTTGCGGGGGTGTATGACTTTCGGGTGTTGGTGTGGCTGTGAGGCCTCAACCCTGTATCGGGGGCACCGAAGGTTAGTGTGAATGAAATCCCACTAAAAACTTTCCCTAGTTAGTTGCCTACCCGGATCACCTCCGAAAGGAGTCATAATCTTTGCCTAGGGAGGGGGAGAATCTCTCCCGTAGATTCTCACCATAGGCATGTGTGTGTGTGAATTTTGTACCTAGCTGTAGACACAACACTTTAGTAAAACAATAGAGGTTAGCCAAAAACTAAAATCGTGCAATGAAATGGAAACTAAACTAACCAGGCGATTTACTGCCTTCTAGTAGGTGCGAGTATGATACTCTCAGATCAGACCGAGACTAGTGACAATGTAACACCTAAACAAAGGATTTGAATGCCAGAATGAAAACTATATGAATGCAGATTATTCTATATTTTTGGATTTTCTGTGCAATAATGTGAAGAACTGTATGAAATTAATCTAGAATGAATGAAATTGGAATGCAAATTTCATCTAAAAATGCTATGAATGAGTATGAAACTATGAATAAGAAACTATGCAAAAGCTAAATGATCAACTATGAAAGATCTCACAAATCGCCTGTCGCAAATGTTTAATCCTTCAATCGCCAATTCGCCAGAGTAATTGTGCAAATTTGAGTGTTGTAATTATGAAGAGCCGAGCCTTGATTTTATAGAAATCTAGGGCTTTGAGGATGCAAGAGAAAAGCCATAAATCACTCTTGATAAACTCAGGTTGATTTTTGAGTTATCAGGAAATCATAAATAATTAAGTCACAAAATCATGCAAAAGCATGCAAGAACATCTTTTTAACTCAAATCAGAAGTTTAGATCAACTCTGAATTCAAAATAGAGTGTTGAGTTTCCAAAAGTTAACAACTTGCATTGATTTCCTGATTTTGAGTTTAACTGCTCTTTGAATGTGCACAATTAATTATGAATTAATTAAATAAATAAAGTGATTTATCCTCAACTTAACTTATTTTTGAATTAAAAATAATTGATTTGTGGGTTAATCAATTATTAAATCAAACTTTATTCAAAAACTATATTGTTAAATTTTGACAACTGACATGAATTAATTAAATAAGAATTTAATCAATTAGTCATAAGATTTTTGATTTATTGTCAAAATTAAATAATACAATTTAGGAATAATTATAATTAAATTAAATTAAATAATTAAGTGGCAGTATTAAATCTAATTAATTAAATATTTAGAATATTCAATTAATCAAACTTTAGGATAAATAAGATTTATCGCCAAATAATTATTAAATTAAGAATAATTACGATAAATTAGGAATATTTCTAGGAATATTCCCCAATGCAGAATTTAGGATAATAAATTAGGATTCGATAATGTGCAGATGTGCCTTAGGTTAGGACTTTGATGTCGATTTCATTCAAATTGAAGATGTAGGAGGTTAATGAACCTATAGCCCATTTTTGGGGTATTACATTTTGCCCCTCTTTGAATCACTGTGCAAAGCGTAGTGGTTCAAAGAATAGTCTGTGTATGATAAAGATGTATGAAACTGATTTGAAAGATTTGAAAGATTAACCGATTTCGAGACAGAAACCGATTGAAAGATTTAAAGAAAAGAGATACCGACCCAGGCCTAGAATGACCAGGAATCACGATGATGATAGCTATATCAACAATGAACCGGTGATTATGAAGAAGTCTCAAAATGCCTGATTCTGAACCTTATGATTGCGAAGAAGTGAGTGACCGATTCCAGACCTTGATGTCCTTGTATGAATCATATTGGTATCACATCCTGAACCCATCAGTTACGAAGAACCAAGGAAATAACACTAATGAACCGATAGTTACAAAAGCAGATATAGTTTACAAGATAGATTTAGGATAGCAGATTACAATAGATTTGCCCCAAGAGATGATATATTTTCCCCAAGCGATGAGGACTTTAGATGAATCAACAAATAGACATGGTTGTTGTCTTGATTACTGAGGAAAGATTGGATTACATATTTAGATTAACAGAATTTTTCTGATGTGTAATACCATGCCCCCTTCGGGATTAAAATTGAAATCTGACATGAAAAGTTAGCGTTATAGTTTAGAAGCATGTTAATTGATTTGAGAAGTGGTTATACACGTTCGAGAACGTGTTCTACATCATTTGGAGGTCTTGGAGTCCAAGTTTGACTAGGTTTGATCATGAGTTGACCATAGTTGACCAAGTTGAAATTTTGATAGTTTGATGTAAGATAATCAGTTAAGTTGAATTCTGGATTTCTTTGATGATTGAAGGTTGATTATGCAAGCAGTCAGACATCCTGGGTCCGAAAATTTTAAATTGCAATTTTGACGTAGTAACTGATCTTAGATTTTGATTTTGATCCCAAAAATGGGTTTAGAACGTCGAAATTAGCCAAGGGTGCAATTTTTGTGAAAAACATAGCACTTTTAAAAATTAGGTCAAAAGCTATATAAAGGCAAAAAGGGTCATTTTCAATTCACTTTCACCGTTCACTTTTGAAAACCTTGTGGAGCCCTCTGAGCGAGAAAATGGTAGAAATGAAGGTACTTGTGTCTTCTCACCATTTTGAGCGCAACCGGAGGTATCAGAGACCTCAACAGTATGGACATCCGGTAGGTGGACCTCTATGCTTCTCTGAAAAGTCAAATTTTCTTCATTTATAGCATTTATAGCATTTATTTCGTACGTTTTCAATTTTTAATTTTTGCATGCATGAAAACTCGTATGACTATCCTTCTGGCTCCTACAACTTTTCAACTCTAGTTAGATTGTCATATCATTAACCCCCAAGACTCGTATGAGAGGGACCCAAGAGTCGTACGACATTTCGTCGGGTCCCTCCTAACTCGTACGAGGAGATATACAATGTCATATCGTCATGATTTGTCGTATGGTAACCGGTGAAAACTCATACGAGTTTTTTTGCCAGTTTGCTTTGTCATTTTGAAAACAATGATCCCAAAACTCATTTCTAGAGCAAAAATTTGAATTTTTTGAACTTTGAGCTTGATTATTGAGTCTTTGATCTAGCTTCTGAAATAGCAAACTGTTCCATTCCTGTATGTGTAGCCTATTTTTCAACCAAAATATTGATAAGGTTCCCTATTTTTGTGCTGTGTAGGTCATATATCCTGATGTTCATGTACGCATCTCACATCCAGCTACTCAGAGACTCTGTGTTTCCTTGCTTGATCTAATGAGAGTCCATCTTGCTTCATGTGGTTTTGAGTATCTGATCCATTTACCCGAGATTAGGGTAAACCATGGACTCTTGACTGCGTTGATAGAGAGGTTCCATTAAGAGATGCAAACATTTCATCTACCCACTGGAGAGCTCACTGTGACTCCAAAGGATGTTTACAGGATTTTATGTATTCCATTCCATAGTAGTTAGTGTCCAGCTTATGTGAGTTCAGGGAATGTTGGATTATTAGCATTTAGACGTCTCTTCGGAGATGACACTTAGTTGACTGGTTCGATTTCATGGGAGACCCTGGTACAACATTATGGACAGTCTCACAGACTAGAGTGTATCATTGTCAGGATGATCGACGGTATCATCATGTTTGACCGTTAGCAGAACGGTCTTCTGATGGGCTGGGTCCCGATGGTTGCACGTCTGATGGTGAATCCTTCCAAGTTAGCCTGGGGTCAGTGTATTTTGGCCCACATGTTCTCTAAGATGCACGAGGTAGTGTATTAGGAGAACAAGACTTTTGCTATTGGTGCTCTAGTTTTACAGATCTGGGTGTGGGAGCATATCCTAGTTTTGAGACCAGTGTGTCAGTCATAGAGGCAGCCGCAGGAGCCTGTGATATATATTTATGCTGGATATGTCATACAGGGGTGCATGGGCCATGTAGAGTACTGGAGATAGTGTCTTGATGACATGACATTTGTATGATGGAGGCCCTATGTAGAGATTGAGCCTTGGCCTACTGCACAAGAGCAATTCAGTTTCTTCTTTCAGAGCTGGGTGTTGATAGGATGATCATCCTCTGTACTAGAGAGATTTCTTATTACCAGGGTGTGGCAACAGTATGGACGAGTGCAGGATGCACCGCAGGATTATGCTACATATGCTCGGATAGCCTGTGAGCTCAGACTTGGATGGACCCCGAGGCTTTCTTATGCCTTGTGCTGACAGGAGTATAGTGCTATTATTGGTAGAGACTGGGAGTATAGGCCATAGGTTGTTGATGTAGGAGTTACAAATGGGTTTATTGCATGGCTTGCTGATCATCCTGTTTACAAATTTTCTAACCTGATAGAGCTGATACCTTCCATGGAGGAGGTGATGGATGTCACAGGTGCTCCGATGAGGCAGGGTCCTAGACCCACACAGGTTCTAATTGTACACCCTACACCTCTGAGACCGAGAGTGATGGCTCCTCCACAGAGACCATCAGGACATATGAGGCCCCCTCGTCCCACTAGTTCTACAACAGGTAGATCTACAGGTGCACAGAGACAGACTAGGAGAGAGGGTGGTACTTTAGGTAGCATTGGTACTACCAAGGAGGTACTTGCAATTGAGAAGGTTGTAGGTGGTGATACTAATCCCTTATAGGAGGATACCAGTTTTGATCTGGGTGCAGAGGTTAGACATCATAAGGCGTAGAGAGTAGAGACCATAGAGTAGCCTGCTGAGGATACTGAAATGCCGGCGGTAGACACTGATCCCAGTGTTCCATTGGCTACATAAGAGATTGTGAGGAGGCTCAGATTACAGGTCCAAGACCTGAAGGTGTGTAGTGCTCACTGGGAGGAGAGGTTTCTAGAGGTAGATAGATAGTGCACTGAGCTTCGTGGTGAGGTTCAGAGATTACAGGCAGAGGTTATCCATCAGATCTCTAGATCTGCTTACTATGTTTTTGCATACTACACTGCGGTACCACTAGCTCAGAGAGTTCCTTTGTACTCTTACTATATATGATAGCATCAAAGGGAGAGAGAGCACCTAGGGCCAAGGCAATACCAGATGCACCACCACCACCTCCACTAGATGGAGAGGATCAGGCCGACAGCTGATTTGTCATGATACTCTGATATTTTTGTTGCTCTTTTGATATTGATACTGTTCTGATAGCTCACATGAGCTCATTCTTTTGTACATTGTGCCAGTAGTGCACCCCTGACTATTTCGAGTTGTATGATATATATATGAGATCGAGACTTTTGGTTGTGACTTCATTTGTACTTGTCATGTTTTTGATGTATGTTGATATCATGTGATGTAAATGCTATGAGTAGAGTAGAATGTATGTATGGATTCATGCAATGCAATGATTTCTTTCATATGTATGAATGTTATGCAAATGTATGTGATTATGGAAAGTGTATGTATGGAAATGTATATAATGCAATAGATGGAATGAATGATTATGAATATGTAATGAAAATGCAATGATACACATGATATGGTTTGCAGGTATCAATGAAGACAAGTACTCAGTCTTATGTCAAAAAGGATGTTTAACCTAGGATTGTGACTACTTGCATTTCTGTGAGAAGACCTTCGTATGAGATTCAACTCTCCATGTTTAAGTTTTAAGCATAGTTTTTAGAAGGATTGTTGAAGATTGTCAAGCAATTTGTGAAATCATGCAATCATGCAAAGTGCAAAATGAAATGCAACCTAAGACCTAGGACCTAGTCACTGATCATGTGTCGGTCATTTGTCATCATTGAGTTTTTTTTTTAGGTAACCGGATAAATTAATACAATGCCCACTAGTTTATAAAACCATAGACATATGAATACTGATTTGTATGCTCTAGCATCAATACAACGCCCACTGGTGAGACAACCATGGACATATGAATATTGATTTTATTTTTGGAATATCGGATTAGATATAAGCACCAACGCACAAATGCCAGGATGACCTGAATATCATGTCCATTTTGATATAGCAATTTGTATAAGCATCAGAACATAAATGTCATGATGACTTGAATATGCCTTGCATTAAAAAAACACATCAAGCAGTCAAGATCATTCTAAATCCAATGTGAATTACCCATAGTGACCTTTTATCGTTCACATCCTTAGGAAAGATTGCATTTCACAGTAGGAGAAAGAACTCACTCAAAAAAAAAATAGTTAGATCAAACTTCCTTGAATTTTCCAGGTATCAATGGTCGAGGTACGTATGGCCATCCAATTTGAGATAGAGGCTCTTACAGTCGGACACCATTTCAATCTAGAATTTCCAAAGTTGTTAGATTTTCACATACAAGTAGAAAACAAAGAAAAGATTATGCCCCCAGTCATCACTCTCTAAATCTTGTAAAGGACATCATCGAAGAGCTCATGGGAACATAATATGCAAAAATCTCAATGTGAATCAGTAAGCATACAAGGAGATAAAAGCATGTAAAAAGCATAGATTATTTTCAATTTGTGTTTGATTGCATTGTTGTAGATGCAAAATCTTTTCTGGAGATGAGACAGACAGACAGACTCAAATGAAGCTTCAAAGGACTCTGATCGGATATGATATGTCTAAGATATATTGGAGGCCATAGGATATGACTTTGATTGCCCCCAAGTGTTAAGCATTGATATGATATAGATGCTTGAGCTGATTGGTGTACAAGCCAACTTATTGAGAACAGGAATGCAGGAACACACTGGGAAATATGTACAAACTAAAGCAAGACTGAAAGTTGGGAAAGACCAAGATTACACTAATAGATGGAACATTTTGAACAAGTGGTGCCCGTTTGCCAGGTTGTCACCATCTTGGAAGAGATTCTATTTTTGCTACCAAGGCGCCTATTTCCAGGTTTTCACCAAGGCACTTTTTTCTTTTTCTCATTTTTTTGTATTTTTCCTTTTTCCAATTTTTTTGTACTTTTGATATTTTAAATTTTTTTGTGAATTATCAAGGTGCCTATTGCTAGGTTTTCACCAAGATGTTCATTTTTTTAGGACTTTTTCAGATTTTTAAGATTTTTTCAGGACATTTTACCATAGACTAAATGCCTTAGGTGTAGAATTTCTTCAGATGGAGAACGTTGATTGGTTCTCAGAGCTGTTCTCCTTCAGTCATTGAGAGTTGATAGGCACTAGAGCCAAAAGTAGCAGTGATTACAAAGGGACCCAACCAGTTGGGTTCAAACTTCCCCTTGCGCTCTCTATGTGATTGATTTTTAAGATTCTCTCTCAAGACTAGATCGCCAACCTAAAATTCTTTGTGTCTGAATTTCTTGTTGTAGCCTCTAGACATTCTTTTCTGATATACTCTGAGATGATCATATGCTGCTTTTTTGCACTCATCTAGTAGTTCAAGTTCTTGCAACCTAGACACTCTGTAGTCATCATCAGTCACTAGACCATGCATTTTGATTCTTAGTGATGGGTTTCAACCTTAATAGGTAGTACCGCTTCAGACCCATAAAATAAAGTGAAAGGTGTAGCCCCAGTAGGCATTCTGATACTTGTTCTATAGGCCCAGAGAGCTGGATTGATCATAAGATGCCAATCTCTTCCTATTTTATTAACTGTACAGTGCAAGATTTTCAATAGATTCTTATTAGAAGCCTCTGCTTGTCCATTCCCTTGAGGATAGTAGATAGATGACCAATGTTGTGTAATCTTGAAGTTGGCACATAAATCATCCAAGTCTTTATTCTTAAATTGTCCACCATTATCTGTGACTATAGAATGTGGAATACCATACCGACATATGATGTAGTTCAAGATGAACATAGATATTTGTTTTCTAGCTGCTTGTGTCAAAGGGACTGCTTCTACCCATTTTGTAAAATAATCTATAGCTGTGATTATATGGGTATGTCCATTAGAAGAATGAGGATGTATGGCTCCTATAAGATCAAACACCCATTGATGAAAAGGCCATTAAGTAGTGAAGGGAATTAGATCTCTCCCTGGAGCATGAATTAAGTTTCCATGCACTTGGCACTTTTGACAGTTCTTAGAAAACTTGATAGACTCTTTCTCCATTTCAGGCCAATAGTACCCAACCCTAATAAGTTTTCAAGCTAGTGTTGAACCGTTCGAGTGTGACCCACAAATACCATCATGTGCTTCCTCTAACGTACGTTGAGACTCTTCCCATTCTAAACATCTAAGTAGCGTACCATCTAGACCTCATTTGTATAGATCATGACCAATGATGACATATTGGGAGGCATTATAGATAAGGTATCTCTTTTCATGGCGGTTAAAGGTATCGGAAATGATTTGGTCTTTGAGATAGGAGAATAGGTTTTTATATCGGGATGAATCATGACCCACAATAGTGCAGATCATACGGGTATCAGGGGAGTCATATGTAGGATAAGATAGTGCTTCCACCAGGAACTCGTAGCATAGCTCATGTTCAGTCTGCTGTAATAAAGTAGATAGTGTTGCCATTGCATCGACCACCTTATTCTCTATTCTAGGTATTTTCTCAAATGTGATAGATATGAAATATTTCTTTAGATCATCTACCATTCTCTTGTATGGAATGAGATTTTCATCTTTAGTTTGGTACACATCATTGACTTGATGGATTACAAGTTGTGAATCGCCATGAATGTGTAATTCTGTTACTCTCCACTCAATTGCCATTTTCATGCCATTAAGAAGGGCTTCATATTTAGCAATATTATTTGTGCAAGGAAACTTGATTCTAAATGCTTTTGGGATTGAGTATCCTTGAGGAGTTATGAACAATATGCCTGCTCCAGATCCATTCTGTGTATAGAAGCCGTCAAAGAATAACTGCCATTCTTTAGAAGAAAGATTCATGATAGAGGAATTTGGGAACTCCATTTGCATTGGTGTGTCATCAAACAAAGGTGCATTTTCTAATTGATCAACAATAACTTGGCCTTTAATAGCTTTTCTTTCAACATATTCAATGTCAAATTCACTTAAGAGCATGACCCATTTGGCTAATCTACCCGTGAGGGTAGCTTTGCTTAGCAGGTATTTTAGTGGATCAATTTTAGTGACTAAATGCATGGTATGAGCTAACATATAATGTCTCAATTTTTGTGAAGCAAAAATCACAGCTAGACAAGCCTTTTGAATCATAGAATAGTTCTTTAAGTATGTCACCAATGTTCTACTAATATAGTATATAGCTCTTTCCTTTTTATTCTCATCATGTTGTGCAAGCAATGCCCCCAGTGATGTATCTATTGTGGAGACATATAATATCAATGGATTCCCTTGAATAGGAGGCATCAAGATAGGAGGATTTGATAAATACTTCTTGATATGATCAAAATTCTTTTCACATTCCTCGCTCCATGCAAATGTCACACCTTTATGTAATGTCTTTGTAAAAGCTTGTGAGATGTCCACTAACTGAGATATGAAGCACCTGATAGATTGTACTCGCCCTTGTAATGTTCTCATTTGGCTGATGTTCTTGGGAGGTTGCATCTCCATGATAGCTTTAACGTTTGCTGGATCTACTTCAATTCCTTTCTTTGAAACTATGTATCCTAAGAGCTTTCCAGAAGTGACACCAAAATCACACTTCTTAGGATTTAGTCTGAGACTAAATTTTTCCATTCTGTCTAGTATCTTGCTCAAGTCATTTAGATGTTCAGCTCTAATCATGGATTTTGCTAAAGTATCATCAACATAATCCTCCATAGTCCTATGCATCATGTCATGAAAAATAGAAGTCATAGCTCTCTGATATGTAGCACCAGCATTCTTAAGCCCGAATGGCATGACATTCCAACAGAAGGTACCGCATGCACATGTGAAACCAATTTTCTCTTGATCCTCTGGAGCAATTTTGATTTGATTATATCCAAAAAAACCATCCATCAAAGAATACATCTCAAAGCCCACAATCATGACCACTATGATATCAATGTTAGGTAATGGAAACTCATCTTTAGGGCATGCTTTGTTTACATCTCTGAAATCTGTGTATACTCTTATTGATTTGTCTAGTTTTTAAATAGGTACAATATTAGAGATCCATTCTACATAATCAATAAATCAGATAAATTTGGCTTTTAGGAGCTTCTCTAATTCATCTTTTACCAAGAGTGCAACATGTGGATGCATCTTTCTCATTTTTTTCTTAACAGGTTTAACATTTGGAGCTATAGATAAATGGTGCATTATAAGATCAGGATCCACTCCTGGCATATCTAAATATTTCCATGCAAAGTTGATCTTTTTCTCTGTTAAGAATGTTGTAAATTTTTTCTTTTCTACTTCTAATAAGGATTGTGCTACATGGATCAATTGTGGTTCTTCTGTTGTTCCCAAATTGATAGATTGAGTGGGCTCAATTAGAACTGGAGATTTGTCCTGTAAATGACTTAAAAGGACATCAAATATCTCATCCTTAGGTGCCTCAAAGAGGTTTTCACCTTTGGATACATCTTTTATTTTTACTTTTGTAGGTTCTGAGACTGCCACAAAGTGGTTTTCACCCTCAGAACTCCTTTTCTTTTTATTTTAATTCTTATTTTTCTAACTAAGATACTTGATGTCTAACTCCGTCATGCTAACGCTCGGTTCATTGATGGAAGTCCTCATAGTTTCAACTACATTTAGGTAGCAAGCAAGGGCATAGTCATTGGGAAAGGTATAAATACCTTGGTTTAAGTTTGTGGACGTTATGTCAAGAAGGTCAGGGTGTTGGATAGTCAAAGTGGTGAAAGATTGGGAAAGAGTGTTTACGGATATGGATCTTTCATCATTGGTCCTAACCTAACGCTCAAGTTCAAAGGTGATATTACAACTTAAGACATTCAATTCATGAATAGGCTCAATGTCATTGTGGAAATCCATTGCAGCCATCGGTGGATCAGACTCAATAAGTTCATTATTTCACTCTAGACTTACATTGGGTTTAGGTGCATATTGGTGAATAACATCAACATGCTTTTCTGTAATAAGTTCATCTGGTTCTGGAATGACTCCCCATTCATAGTCATTTGATTCGTCTTCTGTTTCTTCATCTAGACCTCTAGGAAATATGAGAACATGAGTAAAGTCAGGATGAATACCCCAAGAAGGGTTTCCCTCAGATTCAGATTTGAATTCATACTCATGGGAATCTGTCTCAGAATAACTACCACCTTCCTCTTTGTCTATTTGATTGCCATTGAGATTAGTTGGTTCTTGTGTTGCAACTATCTCTTGCTCTATAGTAGGTTCTTGTGTTTCTACTACATTAATTCTTTTTATTGGATCATCTTCAACTTTAAGGAGGTCTTTGATTTCTTTAGGCAAACTCTCATAGGGAATGAGATCTTTAGTGGTGTCTGAATCATCACTATTAGATTGTTCTGTTGTTTCTCCCTTTAGTTGATTTGCTACAGAGGGCTCAATCTGTTCTAAAACATGCGAGGAGTTCTTGCTAAGATAGAAAGGTTTCTTCATGTATCCTAGACTTGTTGTATTCTTGTTTGATCAACCAAAATGATCAAGAGGTGACAGAAGACCTTTACCCTGTTGTCCTAGAGGCCCTTTTCCTTTATATCCCATTTTTGTGATCAATTTGTCCCCTAAGCCATACGACTTAGAAGGGATATTCGGTATTTTAGCATCACATTTTTGAACAACTTGAGATTTAGGTTCATCTTTGTATAGCCATGTGAGCACAACTTCATCCTCCTCAAACTCTTGTTTAGATACTTGTCGGCAACAAAATTTCCTTTATATGCTTTAAGAGGTTCTTTAGACTCTGGCTTGGACTATTTTAGAGTTTGCCCATAAGACTTAGGAGAGATAGGGAGAGATGTCAAAGATAAGACTGGCTCTATAGTATATTCTCCCATACCATTTTCTTTGATCTTAACCTCTTTAGCAATGTCTTCCATCTTGGATGTTGAAGCAACGTCTAGCTACTTAGTGGAAGATTCTCTATTATTAGGAACAAGCTTATCAACACTCTCTTTCAAGGTATTACAAGTTGTATATAGATCAGCTGGAATCGTCACCTCTACTCTGTCATAAGGAAACTTCAAACACTAATGGAATGTAGAGGATATGGCTTTCATTTCATGTATCCAGGGTCTTCCTAGAAGGATATTGTAAGCCAAAGGTAGATCAAGAACTTGACATATAGTATGTCTGATGACAAGACCTACTCTGATAGGTAAGACAATAGTTCCCTTAGAAGATCTTTCTTACTTATCATATGCTTTGATAGTTATCTTCTTCCTAGGATCAATGGCCATTTCTGAAAATCCCAATTGTGTAATCAAGCTAAAAGAACAAATATTTAGGCCAATGCCCCCATCTATCAACACACATTTGACATGACAGTTTTGGATCAAGACTTCAATATGCAAGGGCTAGTTATGCGGATGACTCAAGGAGTTATCATCTTCCTCTGAAAAGGAAATGTACTGTGGAGACGTAAGATGACCAACCATAGTCTAGAATCTATCTAAATCAAGGTCATCAGGAACATTGGATCTGAGTAGAGCTTTGTCTAGAAAGGCTCTATGAGCTGGAGATATCCAAAGCAACTCAAACATGGAGATTTTAGCATTTGTGTGTTGGAGTTATTGGATAATACTGTATGAAGTAGGCCTCGTGTCTTTAGGATTTGAAGATTTAGATGTAGCCTTCTATTTAGAAGCAGATGAAAGATTGAAAGGCACCTTAGGGACACTTGATGAATCTAGTATTTGTCCTTGTAGGTGTGCCTGAGCTTGTGATCGAGTAACTGCATTAGCTGATTAATTTTCTCTATCGCTCCTTACAATTGTGATGACATTGCAACACTCAGATAGGCATGGTTCAACCATATTGATAATAGCATTGTTTCCAGAGTAGGCATAATTGACTTTAACACCCATATTAGGCTGAGAAGAAGAATCTTCTTTACCATGTTTAGGAAATGGTTCTATGAATGCTGTATGATCATTATTACTCTTATGATTGTCAATCGTGATGTCGCCATTATCAATTTTGTCTTGTATAATATGCTTCAAGCGAACACATTTATTAGTTTTATGACCTTTATTGCGATGGAATTCATAGAAATCATTCTCTCTCCACCATTTCAGTTTAGGTTCTGAATCAAAGACTTTTATCTCAGGAAAGTAGATGATTTTGTTTGCCAATAGAGTTTTCATGGCAGATTCCAAGGATTCTCCAAGAGGAGTGAATTTGCGATTAGGATCTGTAGCCCAAGGTTTGTAATCAGATGACTTTTTGTTGGACTCTGTGGCTTTAGCTTCGGAAGCTTTGATGGCTTGGGTACCAACATTAAGATTGAAAGCAGGTGCCTTAGATGGGGCACGGATATTATCAACAATGCCATCTATGACAATGCCTTTATTCTTGTTCCAATTTTTGTTCTTGTCCTTAGAACTAGATCCAGATTCATACTTGTCTTTTTGAAGTGTGACGTCTCCTTTTTTCACAAGTACTTTCTCAATTTTGATCACATTATCTACCATTTTGTCAAAAGATGTATGATTTTGCATTTGTAAAGGGTAGTTGATTTCTGGAACAAGATTGTTGATGAAGATTTCCAACTTCTCAGTTTCAGGAATGGGTCTAGAATATAGAGAAAATTTCTTTCTCCACCTCTTGAGAAATGTCAGGAATGGTTCTCCTGGATATTGTTTCAGATTATAGATGTTGATCATGGTGATTAGATGCTGAATATTGTAGGAGTATTGTTGATAGAACAGTTTGATTAACTCCTCAAAAGTTTTGATAGTAGGAGGCATTCTAGAGAACCAATGAATGGCTGCTCCTCCTAGAGATCAAGGGAAAAGATGCATTAAGTAGGTTGGTTCATGCATAAACTCCATAGATTGAGTACAAAATTCTCTGACATGATCTTGAGGGTCATATTTTCCATCATACTTATCATATTTAGGCATCTCCACCCTTTTAGGGAATGGTGGCATGTACAAGTCTTTATCAAATGGAAAAGGGCATAGAGCTTCCATGGAGAACTCTTTAGGTTCCTTTTCTTTTTCAAGTTTGTTAAGTTTGACTTGCATGGCATGCATCTATTTCATCCTAGCCATGATAGGAGTTTCTTCCTCATGTGTAATGATATCTTCCACATTAAAGTTTGGAGGAATTTTAGCTCCTTGATGAGATAACTCTAGAAAGTATGCTTCTCTATCTTCCTTCAAGAAATGTTTCATCATTCTTTTGAAGTCATCATCATTTTGATATCGAACAATTTCAGAAGGTGTAGATTCTTGATCCACAACATGTTGAGAATGGTGTCCTTGAGACCTGTGTTGTGTCCCTCCATGAGACATGTTAGGAGTTTTAGGGCTCCCTGGATTAGATTGAGGAGGGGTTTATTGATTAGCTCTGTGAGTTGATGGAGGGGGTACATAACCAGTTTTCAATCAAAAGTTGCCAAGACTGTCATCTTCGTAAAGACCAAAATTGTAGAGTTGCTCAAGAGTGGGACCCTTGTGAATAGTCAAAGGTGCAGTGCCAAGTGCTTCTCTAGATTTCTTATGTGACGAAGCTCTAGTTTCCACCATTAACCTTGAGTGAAGCAAAAGAATGAGATGAAGACAACTGAAGAATGAATTGATTCCAGAAGATCGAATGACGCAACCTTGTCAAGATTGAAGTGATTAAGGAGTAGATCAGATGTAAATGAAGGATACTGTGCCACAGTAGTGTGGGTAGACACCCAACGGATGACGGGTATGAGCTCACAACACTTAGCCATTTAGTAACAAGACTAAATTTGAAGATAATTTTGACAAGGTTTTGACACAAGATGAAAAAGACTCAAATCGATAACCCAGAAGACTAAATTAGACTCAAGAGACCACTTTAGGAAAATGAATGGATTCATTCTAGCTTCTGCTTTGTTCCTGACATAGTGATTTGTTCAATAGATTCTGGAAATAAGCTGTAAAAATTGAGTTTCTAACAATTCTAACCACTTTTTAGCAATTTTTCTCAAATGACTTTCTGCAAGATCGTACGACAATGGGTATGCTGTGAAATGACAATTGATAAACTCGTACGGCAGCTGCAAAACTTGCACGACAATTGATAGCAAATTTTTGACTTTTGTTTTTGACTGGTGACAAAACTCGTATGACACTATACAAGCTATCATACAACAATACAGGGGTTTTGAAATGACACTTGCCAAAACTGGTACGACTTTCTAACCTGATGGGATGACTTTTGACCCCAGAAAGGATTTTTACTTCAGATTTTGCAAATTTTTGGCTTTCAATTTCAGATTTTTCATAAATTTCTCTGTCCAGGTTTGAAGATTATTCTGAGATCATTTGTTTTCGGTAGCCAAATAGATAAACAAGCACACAAAACAACAAGCAAGTGATTCCAAGCACATCTGAAAATAATGAACAGGGGACAAAGAAACCTTGCACATGAACAATCAAGTGATTCAATGTGCTAATTCCTAGGAGTGCTAATTGTGTATGATCCAAATTTTTTTTCAATAATGCACATATTCCTAGGAAAATGAAAATTTGGCCTCGCTAGGGTTTGTAGTAATGGTTTGACTCTGCAACTTTTATGATCTCAAGAGGGAAAACTCCAATCTAGGTGCACTAGGGTTTTGACACAGTCTAAGAAATTAATCAATTAGGAGCTGCTAGGGAGATCTGACAGCCGAACAAGAGACCACACTTATGAAGATTTCCTCCACAAGGACATTTATATAGCGACTGCTACTACCATGGTGAAAATGGCTATTATCGCTTGAGGTTTTGTCCACATGGTTGACCCAATTAAGGGAATGTCTACTATAGTTAACCCTCTCTAAAGGTGACTCACAAAAGATACCACATGGAGACTAGTTCCAGATTCAAGGATCTAAGTTTTCGATACTACCCAAAAAGGGAGTAGAGCATAGTCCTCTAGCCTTTTCACTTTTAACCAAAACAGAGTAGACAGATTAATTCGACACGCTAAGACCAAGATTATCTCACAAAGATCTATGACATCAACCGCTTATGATCTATCAACCTCTCCAGAGAGAGAATGTATCAATCAAAAGTTGAAGACACACGAATCCAGTAGAACGTGAGACTCTCTCAGTACCTTCCCTACCTACAAGGGGATCCTTCGTCAAAAGGAGCTTGGCATGAATAAACAAGCGAAAGAAGCTCAATCTCTCAAGATCATCCACAAATAGTGTTCATAGGGCCTATTTACTATGTGTAACAGATATGCAGAAAGCAAATCTATGTTCGTTTTATAGCCCAAAATGAAGTCTGTGATATGAAAGCAAGAAAATCACAAAAGCTTGACATGTGAGAGTTTGTTTTAATCCAAATCAAAATTTTATCAGCTTGAGAAGAATACCTAAATTCCTCACAACGCGCTTAGTAGATTTTTACCTATTTTAGCAATTTAGTTGCACTTTTTCCAATCAGATTCAACAAGTATCAGTAAAAAAAAAAGAAGATTTCAATTGTTAGGGTTAGCTGTTAGTCCAAATCTAAAAATCAAATTTGAAAAACTGCCAAAAATGCTGAAACGACAATCGAATTATGGAGTCAAAACTTGTACGATAGTGGGTTACCTCCCAAACGACAGTCTGGAAACTCGTACGACTTTGGGTATCTTCTCATATGACAATCAGGCTTCCAAATGATAGTGTGTACTCTCTAATACGAGCCTTGAAATCTGAACCTATTGTACGATAGTGGGTACCTCCTGAAATGACTTTTTGACAAAATTCGTACGAAAAAATGTACGGATAGAAAATAAAAATTGCAGTTTTAACCAAAAAATGACAAGAAATTGATAGAAATTGATAGAAAGATGATGGAAACCCATTTCAGGGCCCCACGGTTGGTGCCAGAAATGTGTGTGTGAATTTTGTACCTAGTTGTAGACACAACACTTCAGTAAAACATTAGAGGTTAGCCAAAAACCAAAATCGTGCAATGAAATGGAAACTAAACTAATCAGGTGATTTACTGCCTTCTAGTAGGTGTGAGTATGATACTCTTAGATCAGATCGAGACCAGTGGCAAGCAACACCTAAATGAAGGATTTGAATGCCAGAATGAAAACTATATGAATGCAGATTATTCTATATTTTTGGATTTTTTGTGCAATAATATGAAGAACTATATGAAATTAATCTAGAATGAATGAAATTGGAATGCAGATTTGATCTAAAAATGCTATGAATGAGTATGAAACTATGAATAAGAAACTATGCAAAAGCTAAATGATCAACTATGAAATATCTCACAAATTGCGTATCGCAAATTTTTAATCCTTCAATCGCCAATTCGCCAGAGTAATTGTGCAAATTCGAGTGTTGTAATTATGAAGAGCTGAGCCTTGATTTTATAGAAATCTAGGGCTTTGAGGATGCAAGAGAAAAGCCATAAATCACTCTTGATAAACTCAGGTTGATTTTTGAGTTATCAGGAAATCATAAATAATTAACTCACAAAATCATGCAAAAGCATGCAAGACCAGATTTTTAACTCAAATCAAAAGTTTAGATCAACTTTGAACTCAAAATAGAGTGTTGAGTTTCCAAAAGTTAACAACTTGCATTGATTTCCTGATTTTGAGTTTAACTGCTCTTTGAATGTGCACAATTAATTATGAATTAATTAAATAAATAAAGTGATTTATCCTCAACTTAACTGATTTATGGGTTAATCAATTATTAAATCAAACTTTATTCAAAAACTATATTATTAAATTTTGACAACTGACATGAATTAATTAAATAAGAATTTAATCAATTAGTCATAAGATTTTTGATTTATTGTCAAAATTAAATAATACAATTTAGGAATAATTAGAATTAAATTTAATTAAATAATTAAGTGGTAGTATAAAATCTAATTAATTAAATATTCATAATATTCAATCAATCAAACTTTAGGATAAATAAGATTTATCACCAAATAATTATTAAATTAAGAATAATTATGATAAATTAGGAATATTTCTAGGAATATTCCCCGATGCAGAATTTAGGATAATCAATTAGGATTTGATAATGTGCAGATGTGCCTTAGGTTAGGACTTTGATGTCGATTTCATTCGAATTGAAGATGTAGGAGGTTAATGAACCTATAGCCCATTTTTGGGGTATTACAGCATGCACCTGGACACTTGAAGGTGGTCTATGATGATGGCCCCTGCTTCAAGGGTAACCTTCGAACATATACTATTGAGTCCTTGGAAACACCGAAAACACGGGCGCCCTCTAGGGGGTGACACGACTGTGTGAGGTGAATGCATGCGCATAAGCAGTGAGGCAAAGGTTTTGTCTTCTCACCATTTTTTTTTGTAGGGATAACTATGTGTTTGTTATCGAGTCTTAAACTTGTCCATCATGATTAAACAAAGACTCCCATGATACTGCCGAGTTGCTTTGTCCTTGGTAGGTCTGTTTATGACTACTTCTTGTGTCACCATTGCTTGATCAAACCTTTATGCTTGTAAACAAATGCTTGAAACCTCCAAACTGAGATTGTTGATTAAACTGTCCTTTAAACTATCTGGAAACTGGATTTTCTGTCTGAGAACCATTTATGTTGTGTCCCAAAATCTGTCTTTTACCTTGAAATTTGCGTTGAACTGTCGAACACTATCTTTTTCTCGCGCGAAGTTTCAGAAACTAAGCACTTTCTCGTGCGAGATTTCATTTTCTTGCACAAAGCTTGGCACTTTCTTGCGCGGCTTGGTAGTTTCTCGTGCAAACCTGCATCTTGGTTTTCAAAACAGAGACTTATTTCCTGTTGACTAGTGAACTTTTTACTTGATCTAGTTTTTGTTTGAGGTCTATTTGTCCATTTTCCTTTCGTTCATTGTTATAAACTGAGTGTCTCGAGTTGTGAACCAATCAATTATTGCTTTGACTCATTTTGTCTCTCCTTTGTTTATCTTATCTCTTTGTGCTTTTGTACCCTGCATCATGATATTCTTATCTCAGTTGTTCTATCCACCTCTTTTGATGATTCGTACCAGGTTCATCTCGCATCTTAGCTGTTCTGGCCTTTATCTTCTTTTTGTTATCTCTTAGAGAGAAAGTTTTAGCATTATCCCAAGTCTTCTCTCGTTTCATCTTCGTCAATGACTGTCATGAATTGAAGTGGCAACACTTATCCCATTAATAATACTAGTCAAGGTAGAGGTAAACCTTGTAATCAGGAAACAAGTTGTCCCGAACCTATTGTGCAATCTAAAAATTGTGAGGGATCGTCAAGTTCTTCATTGAGTAATTTGAAAGATAGCCCGTCTCAATCACCTCTGGTGTTCCAAGAGTGTTTTAATCCATTTTTTCAAGCGCAACCTAGTTTCTCATTTCAAGAACATGACAACTCATTCTTCCAAAACAACTCATTGTTTCATAACTTTGGAAGACAGCTTCCTCGGACTAGTCCTATCATTGAACCTATCGATTCTGTTGATGATATTGACTCATTTGAATCTATTGATCCTCTTGATCCTGTTAAAGTACCAAAATTTACCTTAGCTGTGCCCTTTCGGCATCGTTCATATCATTTTACTGAGTCTTCATTTTTTGCACAGTCCTACGACAAGATGGGAGATCCATTCGACTTCCAACCAAGCAAATACAACCAGACTTTTGATCAATCTTAGAATAACCAACATCATGGTCAATCCTCCAATGACCAACATCATGCTCAACCTCGAAATGAGCAACACTATGATCAAACCCAAAGTGACTAGAATCAAACCAAAAGCTCAAGGTGGTCAACCAACGTATCACTATCACCCTACTCCTTTCCATCAGAATCAAGATCAAGTCCTGAGCATTTATGAGATCCTTGGTAATGATGGTGATGACACCATAACTCAAAAAGACATAGACGCTGCAAGAGAAAACAAAAGTCTTATTAAGATGATGGAGATCCTCCTTCTAGAGGAGAAAGAAAAATATTTTCTTGAGCTGGCCAAGCAAATGGCTAAATTACCCTCAAATTTTCAAGTTGAAACACTTGTGGCCAAGGAAGAAGAAACTGAGACCTCTAAGTTGCAAAATATGGTTTGAGATATGCAAGATTAGATTAGTCAACTTGCGAAGAATAAGGACAAACCCGCACAATAATTCATGATGGAAAGCATTTGTCCTTTCCCCTTTGATAGGAGCATTCACATGCCATCTTTTCCCAGAGGTGTAGAGCTCCCTAAATATGACAAATATTTGGGTGCTACCAATCCCCAAGATTACTTAAGGGAGTTTGGTGCTTTATCCATAGAATTCATACATGATCAAACATATCTTATGCACCTATTTCCTCGTAGTTTGGGTGGACCAGCTATGGAGTGGTTTTCTCGATTGCCCATTGGCATTAAGACTTTTGATGAAATGGCTAATTTGTTTCTCCAAAATTACTCACATAATATTCAGCATCCGGTCAACATTCGAGATCTTTGCAATTTGAAGCAACGACAAGGGGAATCTTTTCTAACATTTCTCCAAAGGTGGGGACAATTGTGTACACGGTGTCCTCACAAGCTACCAGAGTCCAAGAGACTCGACATTTTCTTGGACAATCTTGTCCCAGACTTTAGATACCAAGTGCAATTACAAGGTCCACTAACCTTTGATAGCATGATTAAACAAGCAGTGCGAATAGAGGCCTTTATGATCAAGAAAGGGGAATTGACTTTGAACAAAGACAACAAACAAGGATCTTCAAACTCAAACTATTTTTTGGTGATGTAGGATACTTGTGAACTTTGATACTTCTGCATCATCCTTTTACAATGTATAGTTGATGGTTTGAATTCCAAGTAGATGTATTTTAAATTTCTTTATTTCTTTGTTTAATTTATATTCCTTATCTCCTTTAATGTTGATTTGTTATTGTTAATATTTATTTAAATTTACTTATAAGCCTTTTTTTGAGATAATAGCTATTGCTGATCACTAGATTAAAATATTAACTTTAACTATACCCATAGTAATCTATATAGTCCATTGTTCATGAATGTATCATGTATATGGTAGCACTTAGAACCACTTGAACCTATGCAAGACTTGAGCATTTGTCCACAAAAGACATAATCGTTTTAAGATAAAAAAATATAAAAAATGACATAACACACATTTTTCTATTATTTAAATGCACACAATAGAGGACCTTTATTATTTTTCTCTAATATTATTTGATTCATAAACCATTCCATGCAAATCATATATAGAGTCACAAATACTTGTTTGTAATTGGATTGGAATGCCACTACTTGTCTTGTGCTCAAGACTTGAGCACAATTCTAATTTGGTATGTATCATTCGGCCATATCATCTAGATTATATTACATTTAATGTTGATAATTAGATGACTCAACACATCATGCATGGTAGAAAAATCTATTACCCTTCACTATCCTGAGTTTATTAAATATATTTAATTAATTTTTCAAAATATTATAAAATAATTAAAATGCTCAAATTTCTAGAAGCACTAAGTATTCAATAAATATTAATTTTAATAATCATTTAAATACATTTTTTTAGTTGAGATAACATGAGACTTTAACTAAAGTCATATAAACATATAACAATAAGTGCCAACCACTCATGTTTTGAATGGCCTCCCGCACAAGTTTTTTGAATGGCACTTCTGAGCCTAGTTCCATCCTCCCTCCCCATGTTGCTATTGGAGGAGGCCCCCCTATTTCATTTGTGCCTGTTGCAGCAGCTGGGAATAGGCTACGCGATCCTGGGTGGTCGACCTCTTCATTGACTACAATTCCTTCTTCTCTATTAACCGCTGGGTCTAAGGGTGTTTCTTCATCTACAACTCCTTGTTACTCCTAAATGGATTAAGTGTTGTCATTAGTATTTAGTTGTACAGTCGGTAAACATAAGAAGACACTTCAGTCAGTTATCAATACATGGTAGTCATTGAGAAAAGAGATCACCGAGTATAACAATTACCACGTACACATGATTACCGAGCGCCAGTGAACACCGAGACTGAGAGACAACATTTACCAAGTAATCCAGAGTTCACATAAAATTTTGGAATGACACATAGTTCAAGGTGAACAACTTTTCACCGAGCAAGAAAATAGTTTACCAAGATTGAGGTGAATGATGATTCCTATGTAATCATTTAATGAATGATGATTCCTATGTAATAATGATCTAGGTTAATCATATGAACCGTTGATCTTAGGTTTTCTAAAATAATGTTAAACCCTAACTAGGTCAAGGTTAGTTTGATATAAAATTTGTAAGGATGTCATTTTGACATGTATCAAAAAAGAAGTAGGTGCACTCAAGGACATCTGAAGTTCAGACATGGTTTTGACATAATGATTTCTATAGAAGTATCAAGTTTATCAGAACAATTATAAGGCTACCGAGCAGTTCATAAGGATATACTCATCACATCAAGGTGATATCTTTCTTGTATTTAAAGGATCTAATATCAACAATTTGAGTTGTATTTCATTCAAGTCATTTATCACTATTACTCTCTAAAAATTGTAGCAGATTCAAAATCTCCTAACAGAGTGAACTTAATCATTCTTAGTTATTGATTAACTAAGTGCACACATGAATTATGTTGCTAAAATTCTTTAACCGAGTAGATCTAGCTGATCCTTTTGTTACTCCTATTAGGGTAAGATCACCAGAAGTGATCAATATTTGTAAGCCTTAACCAAAAACTTTATTTTTGCAGAAGTGAAGCTTTGTGGGTTCCATCCCCACCACATTTTTTACCTTCTAACAAGGGTTTATACGATACCAAAATACATATGTCATGTGTATTGAATTTTTATGAATGTTTTAATGATTTACTTTCATGCATTTACATTTCAGTTATAATATTGAATGTATGTTGGATGCAATTTATACAGTCGGTTATTGAAGTTGACATTTACAAGGATTAGTTTGAAAATTTTTAGAGGGTACTGATTCACCCCTCCCCTCTTAGTACACACGTTTCCATAATTACAATAATTGGTATCAAAGTTAGTTCTCTTGTTAAGGAAGTTTAACCACTAAAGAGAAAATATCTAAGGATGGAAAGGTATAATCTTGATAAGACTATTGAGAAACAAAAAATAGAAATACAAAGTTACATTGAAAAATTCAAGGAAGCCAAAGAAACACTGAGAAATTTACTGGTCAAGAGGAAGGATATGGCACTTTGGTATAAAGAGACTGATTATCATGAAGAAGAGATAGATGATCTACTTGAAGGATCTAGTAGCATATTTGATGCATTTAAAGGAACCATATCAGATCTATCTGAAAAGAATCAACATATTACTGAACAAGTGAAAGCACTGTAGATCGGCTAGGAGACACAAATAGTTAGAATGATTGATGTCATGAACAATTCAAGGCAGGAAGAAAAAGAAATAAATCTGGCTATTGATGACAAAAGGCAAATGATTGAAAAATTGGAAGAAAAAAAATCTGAGATAATGAGACTTATCGAGCATCATTTTGAAATCTCTAATCAGATGGTTTTCATGAGTCAGGAAGTCAATCGAGTAAACAATGAGCTTACTAGAATATTGGAAGACATTGGTGAATTGAGAGAATAAAATGAAAGGTTAAAGAATGAAGTAAAGATTCAAAAATAGCACAATGAGATGATTAATAAAGTTGAAGAAAGTACAAAAAGGATGGATGAGGTTCTAGGCAATCAAAGAGGAATTGACAAAACTAATGGTTTAGGCTATACCGAGCATGGAGAGTCATCAAGACAAGTTGAATAGAAGAATGCCAATACAAATCCAAGGCCAAAGAAACTCTCATGCTATCATTGTGAAAAACTAGGCCATACATCAAATATTTGCAGAAGCAAAGAAAAAGGTATTCCTAAATCCACTCCTAAATTTAATGGTTATTGTTACAATTGTGGTAAGTATGTGCATCAAGCATATGAGCGTAGATCAAATATGAACAAGTCACCTAAGAAACCTTATATGGAAAAGAACTATTGTAGTTGCAATATGCATGGACACACATCACAAGAATTTAGGACAAAGATGAAACAAGTTTGGAAACTGAGAGGACAAAACATGACATATCAACCAAGAAGTCAAGGTAATGCATACACTTGGGTTAATTGCACAACGTGTGGTAGGTATGGACATATTGCAACTAACTGTATGAAAAAGTACTGGAGAGGAAAATCTCAAAATTGGTCAAATTTTGGAATGGCATGTTTGCACTATCATAAGGTCGGTCACTTAAGTAAACATTGTAGAGATCGAGTACCAGAACTGAGTACTAGTGAAAGTGGAAAGACAATTTAAGAATTCACGAGGATAAGGAATCAAATGTAGAGAAAAGCATCAAATGACATTACTGGACCAAGCACAATAGTCAGTGACACCTCATCCATTAGATTAGGTGATTTCACCACCTCCACCTAGGATATTCAAGTAAGTATGGAATTGGATTTCAAAAGGTTACATCTTATAACAATTCCTTATATCCATTATGCGAATTCCAAATCAACATGAATTAAGATGCACTAGGGTATTGTATTGTTAATAACTAAAAACAAGTTTAGTCGGTTAAGCTAGGACGAGTAATAAATTCCAGTTGGTGAAAATGTAAGAGACAACCGAGTATTGATAATACTCACCGAGTTGTGCTATTGATAGTGTTAACTGAGTTATTTGATGGTCAACTGGGTGGTAGCTGGCAAAACATTTAATGCACTAATCAAGGTTTTTGTCTATAAATTAGCGAAAAATGAACTCATTTGTTTACATAACGATCAAAGAGAAAAGAAGAGCGATTTGAGAAAAAATTGAGCAAAGTGAATCCAAGCATTTTAGAGAGATTTAAGTACATTACGAACAGTTGAAGTCCGATTCAAGTAAGTTTGGAACTAACCAAGTTCTCTTATCCAGTTTGTTGAAAGCCCTAATTTAGAAAACATGATGGCTTCATCCTCACAAACTGTAAAAACAAGGGATGATAAGAGTTAAAAGGTTATTTTAATCAAGAATACGAATAGCAGGAGCCTCCTTTCAAACTTCATCTGGAAGTCATAGCTCAACCCGACGACAAGGGCACATTTTCAATGATACCTCCTAGGGTTCTACTCGTAAAGAATGTTAGGTCATACATCCACTGTAAAATTAATGAAATCAGTGACTTCAAGCTTCAATCTACATATCAAGAGCTTTGCACTGATGGCAAGCTAAAAGATGATCACAAACACTTAAAGGTAAAAGGGTTAACCATGCCCTATATCTCCTAAAGGAATTCAAAATAGAATGGATATGCATCGTACTAATCCATGTACATGAAGGAAGGTTATGGATGGATAAACCAATGAAGATCACAAAGGATGTGATACATACAGTAATAGGATATCTAATGAACTACAAAGCTAAAGCTATAAGGCACCCGGCATGAACTGAGATTGAGAAGCTAACCAGAGCAGAATGGGATGGTAGAGGTTTAAGAATAAAAACCATCAATGACGCCAAAATGAGATTTGGTGCATATGTTATTGCATACAAAATTTTCCAATCAAGTAGACTAAATAGTGTTGTGTGTGGAGCAACCGACATAGCTTACAAGATTGTGAAAAAGGGTTTGCAATTTGACTTAGTTGAGTTGATGCTGAGGTAGTTAGAGGAAAATATGAGAACAATCAGAGTGGCAAGATCCAACACTTGCAAATTTGGCTCGTTATTGGTATGTACATTATTTTACTTACAAAAATTCTTTCCATCAGTCAGTAATGTAGAATGGGATATCAACTGACCTATTATTGTTCAAATTAGTGAGTTTATTCAAAACTTAGGAAAGAACTTTGAACCTGTAATGGAAGAATATTTTGGACACTTCAAAGAGAGAATGGAGAAAATAATAAGGATACCAACACAGTTGGTAGAGAAATTTAAAGACGATATTTGTTTCCTAGTGGATACTAACACCACCCTAATCAAAGCTATAGAGCCAAGAACAACTTGGCTACTGCCCATGGACTATGAGATTGACATTGATGTAGCCACAAAAGAAATAAAGGCTTTAATTGCTGAGCCCAAAGACAATAAGGCTACAAGGCTTTTAAATTTTGAGGAAGCCAAGTCTAGAATGAAGATGAGACTTGTAGTTGAGAAGATGGGTAGGAAAAAGGAGAAAATGGTTAAGAATCTTAAGAAAAGATTTGGTGTCACTAATGAAGACATTGAGAAATCGGTTGAAGAAGAAACCAAGGATCATACACTAGTAAGTGAGAACATAGATGAAGAGGCCACCAAGTCTGAGTAACATGAACAAGAAGAGCCACCTAAGGCTGATAAAGGTAAAGGAAAATAGGTCAGGACTAGGACTAGGTCAAAAATTGCTAGTTCACCACCTTTGAAGAAAGGTGTTGCAAAGATAACTAGGCCCACACCAACTCATACATATCAAAAGAGAAAAAAAAAGCCACCACTAATCTCCTAGAACCAAAGGAGAGAAGGAAACTTATAAGAGAAAAGGATGACAAAGATTTAGAAGAGGAGGACATAGATCAATTCCGAGTTGTGGTGAATACAGGACCTCAGACCATTGATGAGGTAGCAAAAAGAATAAGAACTAATGGAATGCCGAGTTCACCCAAACTTAAAAGGTATCCTCATCTGAGCATCGAGGAACATGATAAGCTTGAAGAAGAAGTAATAAGTATGATGATCACCTTTAAAATAGTTCCAATTGAATTTGCAGGCAGCATACCTAAAGAACTGTATGACAAAGTTTCTGCTAGATGGACTTATGCACTTACAACTGAGAAAAGAATGACAGAGAGGTCACTAATTTTGGTAAAATTTGACTATTTTGTTGATTAAATAGATGTAGTAGCATTTAAAAAATATGCAAAAAAATTCTTTATGAAGGCTAGAGCATTCACAATCCTACAAGGAAAGTTGCAAGAGGTATATGATGACAGTAGGAACATTTTGACTAAACTCCTCAGTCCAACCAAGTAAGTCAACACTGTAGATCATCAACTGAGAATACAAGAATAAGAGCCTATTAATGTTGATGATGAACCTATTCATATCTTGGATGCTGAGTATATTGATGAAGGAACCAATGAAGAAGAATCCATAACTGCTGCTGACATTGTAATGGAAGGAATTCTGGAGATGTTGACTACTCTAGGGGATGAACAAACACTAATAGAAGACATAATAGAAGTTGACTCCGATGATGAGGCTAAAGAAGATGAAATGATCACCAGAGAGCTACCGAGAACCTTAGTGAAGAAGAAGCAACTAAGGTAGCCCGAGCAATGGTACCCAATAATCTACCTATACTGGTACAAGCTATTGAGATAGCTACCAAAGCACAAAATGATAACACTCCACCCGAGTAGGTAATAGATACAAATGAAGATAAGGATGAGGAGACATGTAAAGAGACCGTTGAAATGACATAAAATGCACAAGCACAAACATAGTCCATGGTAGACACTTCTACCACTGACACAAGGTCATAAGTCCTTGCACCACAGATTTCAGAATCTATTACCAAGAAAAATAAGGAAGAAATCAAATACACCGAGACACCTAAGGTAGATCCTGAGTACAAGGCTCAACTTTCTATTTCACCATCTCCATTATCTAGTGTGCAAGAGAAGAAGAAGAAGAGGAAGTGAGGAACTAAGGGTCCGGTTACACTTGAGGAAATCATTGAAATTCCAGCATGTAACTCGAGGACACTTGATCCTAAAGCTCTTAGGAAATATGGAGAGCTATGCACCCAAAAGGAAGCACAGGAAAAGATGAGACAAGAAAAATAAAAACACAAAGGTACTAGAGGATGTCAAGGAGATCCTAATACAGGTTGCTCTGATGTAACTATTGATGAATCGTCTCCCATTATTGATCAACTTGCACTGCTCACCAAAAAAATTAATGGCCCCACTATAGATGCCAAGAAACTAATTGAAGAGAGATCCAAACAAAAGATTTAGTATAAGTTGACTGAAAATATCAGCCAAGTAGTGGAAATACACAAGGTAAAGCTTTCAAAAGTTGTAACAGAATTATAAATCATCATTGATAAAGTTCTTACAATTTTGAAACAATTAAGCACTTTAGATCACTTCACTACTGAGGTTAGTGAAAAGATATAAGCAAGTTAGATTCAGATCTAAAAGATAGTGCTACTCATCTTAGAACTGAGAAACATGTATTTCAAGTGCATTATTCTAAAGTGAAACACATACAACGGTTAAGAATTGAATATAGAAAGGAAGAGGAACATATCAAAGAAGAGGTAATCGAGCTATAGGCCAAGTTACTACTACATCTGGTAGTGATGAAAAATCGTGTGACATAGGCAAAGAAATTGGTTGACACCCCTGAGATTTCTATCACCGAGAATATTTTTGATATGCATGCTCAAGTGAGCTTAGAGTAGTTGGCTCTAGAAAATCTAAAGGAAGAATGGGAAAAGCTTATGGATAATCTTAAGAAAACTAGTCCTAATATTTTTGACAAATTGTAAGTATATTATTTTTCATTATTTTCAAAAAGGGGGAAACATATGTATATATTGAGAGCATGTTCATAGGGGGAGTCAATGAGTTTACACATTTTTAGTTTCTGATTTGTTTGAGAATTCAAACTTTTTATAATCGACATACATATAAGTTTTTGATACTAATGCCAAAGGGGGAGAATGTTACTCCTAAATGGATTAAGTGTTTTCATTAGTATTTAGTTGTACAGTCGGTAAACACAGGAAGACAATTTAGTCAGTTATCAATACATAGTAGTCACCAAGTAAATAGATCATTGAGGATAACAATTATTTAGTACATAGGATTACCGAGTGTCAGCGAACACCGAGAATGAGAGACAACATTTACCGAGCAATCTAGAGTTCACGTAAAAGTTTTGAATGGAACATAGTTCAAGGTGAACAACTTTTTGCCGAGAAAGAAAATAGTTTACCAAGAACGAGGTGAATATTTATTACAGATGTAATCATTTAATGAATGATGATTCCTATGTAATAATGATCTAGGTTAATCATATGAACCGTTGATATTAGGTTTTCTAAGATAATGTTAAACCCTAATTAGGTCAAGGTCAGTTTGATATAAAATTTGTAAGGATGTCATTTTGACATGTATCAAAAAAGAAGTAGCCATACTCAAGGACATCTAAAGTTCAGACAGGGTTTTGACAGAATAATTTCTACAAAATTATTCAGTTTATCAGAACAGTTATAAGGCTACCGAGTAGTTTAGAAGGATATACTCGTCACAAAAAGGTGATATCTTTATTGTATTTAAAGGATCTGATATCAAAAATTTGAGTTATATTTCATTCAGGTCATTTATCACTATTACTCTCTAACAATTGTAGCAGATTCAAAATCTCCTAACAGAGTGAACTTAACCGTTCTTAGTTAAATCTCTTAACTGAGTGCACACATGAATTGTGTTGCTAAAATACTTTAACCGAGTAGATCTAGGTGATCTTTTTGTTACTCGTAATAGGGTAAGATCACCAGAAGTGATCAATCTTTGTAAGCCTTAACTGAAAACTTTATTTCTACAAAAGTGAAGCTTTGTGGGTTCCATCCCCACCGCAGTTTTTGCCTTCTAACAAGGGTTTCTGTGATACCAAAATACATATGTCATGTGTATTGAATTTTCATGAATGTTTTATTGATTTACTTTCATGCATCTACATTTCAGTTATAATATTGAATGTATGTTGGATGCAATTTATACAGTCGGTTATTGAGTTGATGTTTACATGGATTAGTTTAAAAAGTTTTGAAGGGTATCGATTCACCCCTCCCCTCTTAGTACACACCTTTCTATAATTCCAACACTCCCTCCTCTTCTCCGCCTTTTGTTGCAGTTGCTATCAGGGCTTCTGGTCTGCAACACTCTCTTGCAATGGGGCCTTTTGCTAAGGTTGTTTCCAAGATGATTACATGTGCGAAAGTGCCTAGGGTTTCTTCTGGCAATGTGTCTTCCATCACTTTGATTCCAGTGAGTTGTTCTCTCTTTGTCAAGCTTTCTTCTGAGGCTAAAGGGGACCTGGTGAACAATACTGATATTTTTAAGTCTCACAGACTGATTTGTCATTTTTAGGATAATTATTTTAATGAAATAATTAGAAAAAAATTAAATTTATGCAAAAGGTAACGTCGGAGGGCCCAATCCTCCCATGGCTACCTATGACAACAACTGCTATAGCAACCCCTATTCCTATCGACAACCATTGTCATTGTAGCTTAGACTGTGTATGACAACGACTGTTGCAGCAGCCCCTGACTGTTAATGACAATGGTTGTCATAGTAGCTAAGGCTACTACGACAGTCGTAGCCGTTAGGGTTGGTGATCGTGGGGTGGGGTAAGTAAAAACCCCTGCCCCAAACATTATATATATACATTTTTAAAAAAAAAAAAATATTAGAAAATTTCTCTAATCCAGAAACAACAACATATATTATTATTATTTTTTAAAATGACAAGAACATTAATTTTTATATTTATATTTATCTATATATAAATCTCACACACACACACACATTCATATATATATATATATATATATATATTCTATGAAATTTACCAGCTAGAAAACTAATAACATGGCTACTTCCACAAGAAAAATTATTTAGATAATTCAATTTGATACAAACCCTAAGGTATCTTTAACATAAAATTTATCAAACCCTAACTAATTTCAAACTAGATTTAATAATGGTATTTCCTAACATACCAGACATTAATAAAACAAGATCTTAAAAACTTAATAACTGGAAATCTAAGCACGATAACAATAACAAAATATATCAACCAGATTTAACAAGCATGAATAAAACAATCTTTTTGAAATAAAAGAATTTAACCTATGAGGGTTTTTAAACCCTACCTCAAACCACCAATTGAAGAAACATGAAGAAAACCAGAAAAACACTGAAAAAAATCCCCAGACTTTCACAAAAATCATTCAATTCATTCCTTCCATCCAAAACCTACTAATCTCTCTCTAGAATAATGACCAAATCCTCCTCATAAAGAAAAAGGAATTTGGAATTCAACTCAACTCCACAAACTTTGTTTTTATCAATCTCTCCATTGTATGATTTATTTAATTTTCTAATTAATATCTCAATGCACTTTTTGTAATTCTTGTTTATATCAGTTCACTTAATTAATACAATTACTTTATTTATTTAATTTATTTAAATTGAATGTGCAACTAATTGCATATAAATTTTAACTAGAAGAATATTATTTTAATCACTTCATTATCATTTTATCTAATTTACCTTACATTTGAATTTAATAATTATTTAAATCTTTAAATTCCACCATTAGAATTTTAATTAATACATGTATTTAATTAATTTTCATATTAAATACCTTCATATTTAATTTTTTATATTTAATAAGATTTAATTATTTAAACCACATAATTAATCTTAGTAAATTATTTAATAATTTCACAACAATCACACCAACTAGCTAATGACCAGAAAAACCAACTAAACCTAACAAAATGATAATCATGCTCAAAGGAAAGGCTTATGAATTCATGTCACCTAAACGAATTTAGAAAGGTAAAATATCAGAAACTTGTCCACTATATTTCAGGACAATAAAATGGTTTAGGTTGGGATTCAGACTTGAATGTTATCTCCCCTCTCTTACCATTGAAACATTGCGATAGGGCATGCTCATCCTGACAATTCAGGGAAGTCAATGCCCGGTACCTACAAACCTACATAAAAGACAAACATGTATATATATATATATATATATATATATATATATATATATATATATATATATATATATATATATATATATATATATATATATATATATATATATATATATATATATATATATATATATATATATATATATATATATCAAGCAATGAAAGGGATTGGGACATTGTGTGGATCCCGTAAGCAGGTAACTATGACTTCGTCCCTCAACCACATCAAACACGTGCAAACAGAAAGGTATAATATACATGATGGCCATACACATGCAAGTATAGGGTAAGTAAAACCATGAATTTAAATAACATTTTAAGCATATAAATAATCATCATCAAAGTAACTAACATCATCTAACTGCAAACATATGATATCTCATAACTATCCAATATCAAATCACCATGTAATGTCATACATCCAAAACCACATAACAAAGTTGAAATAATCAACACACACATAAAAGTGGCCTAAAAGAGTTTGGCAATATACAACTGAAAAAGAAAACTATGGGTGGACATTGTACATTCTATTTAAATAAAATAATATAATTAGATCAAAGTATTTGTGCAAAATACTTACATTAAAGATTATGCCTAAAATAGAAGTGGTATTTTATACATGTACTATATGTATATGTTAGTTGAAAACAATTTTTTTAAAAGTTTTTAATTTTAATTTCATTGTTGAAAATATGTGTAGATGTATGCAATTTCTTAAACCATTTACATTATTTTATTTATAAATGTGTAAATGTACACACTAAAAAATCCTATATAATTTATAGGTCCTTGTTTCTTTTTTCTTAAAAAAAGAACTCTAAGCCTAATTCATAATTTATTAACTTTCAAAAGTAGAAAACAATGCTTTCATAAAAAAAACTATAGTTATACCTAAGAATGAAGATGTGGGACATGTTGATAATCATGTTTAATGTATATGCGCACATACACACATCTCTGTATCTTGACAACTAATTTTATGATTTTATTTTAAATATTTGATTTAGCTAATATGCATGTAATTTTTTGTTAATTAATTTGAACCTTCATTTTCTACACGAGCCATCATCTACTTCAAAAGGAATTAAGAGGCCTTTTGAATTTGATAATGATAGAAACTAGTGTACCCATCTATTTATTTTATGGGCAGTTGCAATATTTATTATTCATATGTATATATTTATTCAATTATATTTATTATTCATATGTATATATTTATTCAATTATATGTATATATTTATTCAATTTTTTTAGTATTTTCTTTCTATATGTACATATTTTGGACTGTGCGTATATACATTAATTTCATAGACTTTCATTTCTTATAATTCATGTGGTCAAGGCCTAATATTCATATTAAATTTATACATGTATACATTTAAATTTTTTTTTAGTATATTTTCTTACCATTCAACTTTCAAAATATTAATTTTTTCTTAAAACCATGTATTTATTTACTTTAATTGATGCTTTAAAAAAATTTAAGGTTTTTCCCCAAAATTTTAGATTATTCCCTGTAACCTTGTTAATATTCAATTTTAAGATTACAATTACACACATATTTATTATAATTCAAAATTTATAGTCAAAATTACAATTGAGGCCAAGTCCTAATTTCAAGTCCTAATTCTAATTTGAAGTTTAAAATAAAATTACACATGTCCTCATTGTAAGTCCTAATTCTAATTCTAAGTTGAAAGTGCAATTACATGTATCATATGGATTTCTCTTTCCTATAAATTATTATAAAATACTTTGAAACATTATTGCATCAATTTTAAAGAAGGTAACTAGTTATCACATAGATAGAAATGATACTTCCTCAAGTTTTTCCTAATGTCTTTTATACTATCATATACATATCTATACATAATATGAGCCAAAATGGTCTTCTCTTACAAATTATATATTCAAATTGAATATCACCTTATGATGCAAGTGTGTATTTTAGTTGGTATGAATATCATATATAACATAGCTACTTTGTGTAGATATTAGGGTTTCCACCCTATCCCAACATCTCAATCTACACATGCTACTTCACATAATAAAATAGAGAAGCATCACTGAGAATACTAATTCACCAATTTATGCAAAATGTCTTGAGGTGAGATGTGAGAAATAATGTACACATGTATTTATTATACATAAAAGGTGAGATAGATCAACACCAATGAGATGCAAGTGTACAACCACCTAACAACTACTCAGCATAAAGTACAAAACATATCCAAACAATAAACAATGATAACATTCACCTAACCTTCTAGAATTAGGAAATGATGCCTAAGTTAAACTTAAGGAAGATGAGTTAAAGGGTTAGTGCAAAAAGATGAGGATAAAAAATTTGTTGCTCACTTTTTTGGTTCTCCAAAAAGCATAGGGAACACACCCTATATAGTTCACACCATATTGTTTGGCATGTCAAACCTTAGGCTCGGGAACACCAATCTAATGTGGCATGTTCCATATATGGTACATGCCAACTTTCTGCATTAAAAAAATGCTTTTCTCTTTGTCTCTTTGTCTCTCCCACTTTGATAAAGTTCTTCAAACTCATGTAGAATGTAATTTAGGAGCAAGAATATATGTATGCAATATTTCATGTATATATTGTCAAGATGTTTGAGAGTGGTTTCAAATCTCTAGGAGTTATAATTTAGATTCTATATTTTTGAAGGTCATATAAAATTTTAGACTTAGTTAGATTTCAACAATTTAGGGTTATAGGGTCAAGGGTTTAGAGAGAGAGAGAGAGAGAGAGAGAGAGGATTTAGATTTTAGAACTTATGGCTATAGGGTTTAGGGACTAGTATAGGGTTTAGAGCTTATGGTTATAAGGTTTAGGGTTTTGGGCTTAAGTAGGGTTTAGGGGAGAGAGAGAGAGAGAGTGAGAGAGAGAGGGTGAAAGGATTTAGATTTTATAACTTATGGCTATAGGGTTTAGGGACTAGTATAGGGTTTAGAGCTTATGGTTATAGGGTTTAGGGTTTTGGGCTTAAGTAGAGAGAGAGAGAGAGAGAGAGAGAGGGGGGGGGTGAAAGGATTTAGATTTTAGAACTTATGGATATAGGGTTCAGGGACTAGTATAGGGTTTAGAGCTTATGGTTATAGGGTTTAGGGTTTTGGGCTTAAGTAGAGAGAGAGAGAGAGAGGGGGGGGAATTGGTGAAGAGGGAAAGAGAGAGAGGGAGAAAGAGAGAAAGGATTTATATTTTAGGACTGATGGTTATATGTTTTAGGGTTCTGGTCTTAGGGTTGAGAGAGAGAGAGAGAGAGAGAGAGAGAGAGAAGGGTGAATTGGTGAAGAGGGAAAGAGAGAGAGGGAGAAAGAGAGAAAGGATTTATATTTCAGGACTGATGGTTATATGTTTTAGGGTTCTAGTCTTAGGGTTGAGAGAGAGAGAGAGAAGGGGGAATTAGTGAAGAGGGAAAGAGAGAGAGGGAGAAAGAGAGAAAGGATTTATATTTCAGGACTGATGGTTATATGTTTTAGGGTTCTGGTCTTAGGGTTGAGAGAGAGAGAGAGAGGGAGAGAGAGAGAAGGGTGAATTGGTGAAGAGGGAAAGAGATAGAGGGAGAAAGAGAGAAATGATTTATATTTCAGGACTGATGGTTATATGTTTTAGGGTTCTGGTCTTAGGGTTGAGAGAGAGAGAGAGAGAGAGAGAGAGAGAGAGAAGGGGGAATTGGTGAAGAGGGAAAGAGAGAGAGGGAGAAAGAGAGAAAGGATTTATATTTTAGGACTGATGATTATATGTTTTAGGGTTCTGGTCTTAGGGTTGAGAGAGAGAGAGAGAGAGAGAGAGAGAGAGAGAAGGGTGAATTGGTGAAGAGGGAAAGAGAGAGAGGGAGAAAGAGAGAAAGGATTTATATTTCAGGACTGATGGTTATATGTTTTAGGGTTCTGGTCTTAGGGTTGAGAGAGAGAGAGAGAGAAGGGGGAATTGGTGAAGAGGGAAAGAGAGAGAGGGAGAAAGAGAGAAAGGATTTATATTTCAGGACTGATGGTTATATGTTTTAGGGTTATGGTCTTAGGGTTGAGAGAGAGAGAGAGAGAGAGAGAGAAGGGTGAATTGGTGAAGAGGGAAAGAGAGAGAGGGAGAAAGAGAGAAAGGATTTATATTTCAGGACTAATGGTTATATGTTTTAGGGTTCTGGTCTTAGGATTGAGAGAGAGAGAGAGAGAGAGAGAGAGAGAGAGAGAGAGAGAGAGAGAGAGAGAGAGAGAGAGAGAGAGAGAGAGAGAGCAGGTGATACCCTCAACCATACGTACCCTAAACCTTGTACCATCAATCTTGTACACTAAGTTAACTATATTCTACAACCCATATCTAAAAACCTATACCTTGAATAGTTTATATACCCTAAACACTATACCTTATAAAGTAGGGGGAGAGACAATTACCTAGATGTGGGAGGGAGGGAGAAGAGGGGAGACATAAGAACAAAGAGAGAGTGGTGTAAGAAGGGGTGGAGGGAGAGCTAGACATGGATGGAGTGAGGGAACTAGAGAGAGAGAGAGAGAGAGAGAGAGAGAGAGAGAGAGAGAGATGGGTAAGGGGGGATGGAGAGAGAGGTGGAGAGGGAAAAATAGAGAAGTGAGTAACCTAGAGTGCTCGAAGAGAAGTGAGAGACCTAGATGGTGAGAGAGAGGAGTGAGATATATAGAAGGGGATATAGAGAGGTGTATAATAAGGAATGAATGTAGATGTATAAATGTGGAGAGGAGGGAGGGAAATACCTAGAGAGGGGGGAGAGAGAGGGTGATAGGGAGAGGTAGTAACCTAGAGAATGCAAACATAAAATTTGAGAGAGAGGTAGAGGAAGATAGATATGGAGGTAAGGAGGGAGGGGAGATAGAGAGGGAAAGAGGAAGAAATAGAGGTACCTTGAGAGGGGGGCATTTGTGGGAGGTATAAGAGAGGGAGAGGGATATATATATATATATATATATATATATATATATATATATATATATATATATATATATATATATATATATATGTGTGTGTGTGTGTGTGTGTGTGTGTGTGTGTGTGTGTGTGTGTGTGTGTGTGTGTGTGTGTGTGTGTGTGTGTGTGTGTGTGTGTGTGTGTGTGTGTGTGTGTGTGTGTGTGTGTATCAATACAAGTAATGCACCCTCAAGAAGCAAGGCGAGAGTGAGTGAGAGGGTGATAAAGACCTAGAGATGGGAGAGAGAGGTGAGAGAGGTAAGAGATGGCAAGAGACATGTCTATACTTTTGGAGAGATAGAGAGAATGAAATACATAGAATGATAGAATATTGATAGGCACATGTTGATTGCTGAAATTTGACAAAGATTGAAAATCTACATGATCATCAAAAACCTAGAATCTACATCATAACTCCTAGAGATCTAAAACCACTTTCAAACATCTTGATAATATATACATGAAATATAACTTAAAGTATAAGTCACACTTTTTTTTCCTTTCTTATACTTAAATATTATATTTCATGTATATACTCATGTTAAGAGATTAATTATGACTTGATACTAAAAAAAAATTCATTTGGCTAGCACCATATATGGCGTGTGCCACCAATCCTTAGGATTGGATTTTCCTTGGGCATCCAACCCAAAGGCTTGGACAATTATAACACCTACTTGAGATGTGTTTTTCAGAAAATATATAAAAAATTCTAACATTTACTTCTATGTTCCCCATCAGGTTTGCACGTGTCTCAATGTAGATAAAATTAGACACTGTGATGTTGTTAATATCAATGCTAGCTATCTAACCATATAATCTATTTTAAATTTTGATTATGTTAATATTTTCATCTCTAATTTCTTTTGTAAGTAGGTCTTATTTTTGTCAAAACCCAATGTGTAGTATTTCGAGCATAGATTTTGGCTAGCTCATCAAATTTTGAAGCAAATTACAGTTTTAGAATCTAGACTCCATTCTACACATCTGTAAAAAAAAGTATTCATTTTTATTAGTTTTCAATAATTTCTAGGGGGAACACACTCAAATTTCACATTTTTAGGGTGTGTCCACTTCAAAAATTCATAAAAACATTATATGATCATCAAAACATTAGCCAAAATATTTGTGATAAACTATGTGGTGTTAGCTAAATTATCACTAGAGAGATTCAAAGATTTAAAAAAAATAACATTTTAGGGGGAGCACTCCAAACACTATGTTATATTTTTACACAAAAACCAAGACCACTTTGTGTGCTCCCCCTTTTTGAGGCCCTTAATCTCAACCAATTTCCAAAAACATTAATAGTTTAGAAACTAGATTTTAAGTACTGCAACTCTTTTTGTTGTTGCATCTTCAAATTTTGAGCCTAACTATCTTGATTATCTCAGTAGAGTTTAGAATTTGTTGATTTAAAATAAAAGTGGCAACTTAAACCCCCTTTTTGGTTGCCCATATTTGTGTGCTTACTTAAATATTAATTTACTCCAACAATTTTCTTGTTAGGTCCTATTCACACTAGTTTACTTAATTTTACTTAGGGTATTCTTAGGGAATGACCACTTTATGTATCAAGTCATAAGATTAAAACACGTGTCATAACAATACATTTTCCTATATCCCACATTGGCCTATCTATATAACCAAGGGGTTATCATTGCAATATAAATCTATTATAATTCATGTACACATATTATACATTTACATTATTTGATAAAATAAAATAATTCTCTCATGTAGGGTCCTTCTTGTACTTTAATTGAAGCTCCTAGATCTTAGGTGGCTAACTCTATAAAAAAATATTATATGTTATATAGAAATATTTATACCAAATCTAACATGGGATCAAAGCTTGTATACTTTCTTACAATTGTTATTATTTTTTAGAGATATAGGTTGCAAATCTTATTTTTTTCTTATAAATATGAGTATGCTCGTCTCTTGCATTGAATGGTGTCCTAGAAATGAAAATTACAGAAACCCAAAATAGGGGGTTTTCCTTTTGTTTCTTTGTATTTTAGGTTGGAAGATATTTTGAGTGAAGATTAACTCACCATTGAGTTTAGGGTGTCCAAGAAATTTAAAATTTATTATATTTTTTCTAAATTAGGCATTTGAGGTTAGACATACAAGTATTTGAGTTAGGAGGTACATACTAGATTTGGTAGATACTTGACCTTCTAGAATATTTTGAGGAAGACATAAATCTAAAATCACCTTTGAATGGCCCCAAAATCTAGGTATCATTTATCAATTCATTAATTTTGGACATTTTCTTCAAGCTCTCAAAATAATTGTAGAATATTCTACCATGTACTACTGAAGCCATAGCATGTACTACTGAAGTCATCCTTTTTTCACTAGGTAGAAAATTATCTACTAAGAATTTTTGTCATTGTTGAGGTTTTTTATTCACTGGTTATACCCTACTTGAGAAGGGTATGCTTTAGCAACACCATTACATACCATATGTCTCTATCCCACAAAAATAATAATGAATACTTCTATACCACTTGCATAAATTGAAACCCACCTTTACTATTTGCCTATAGCTTTCCACCATTGTATGATTGATAGTTTTTTTAATGGTGATTTTCAATTACAAATAGTGGTTTCAGTATATGTGATAGTATTTTTAGACATGAGAGGAATATTATAGCCCTTGGGAGCATATTTGATTTAATTAACTATTCTTGTCAACATAACCTCAATGTGAAATTAATTTTGTTGTCTCTGATACTACCCATGTCCATTTGTAATTTGATTTTGACATTTAAAAATTTGAAGCTCTATTCTCATTCATTCAAGAGCTTTTTACAATATTTTTTCATTTGACATAGAGTTTTGAGATATTTGGAGTGGTATAAATATTTTTTTTAACTATGGTGTTTATATTTAAAAAAAATAATAGATCATCATAAGTGTTGCTGAGTTATTCTTATTTTGGAAACATTCAAGGATTTGTTGATCTCATATAATCTTATAATATTTTTTGTACCTTGTGGCGGTGTAATCATATTGTTCCTATTTTATTGAAAAATGACTTTCATTTATGCAATCAAATTTAACATCTATGATTTACTAAAATTAATAACACTTGACTAATTTGGTATGTGGTAGCCATAACAATACTGATTATAAAGGGTCAAGGTAGACTAGTGACTTATTGAATTGAGAGGGATCTTCTCATAGTTGTGCATGCATTTTGCCTTATTTGTGTTCTTTCCTTCTTTCTTCAACATAGAGAAAGCTTGAGTTTCACATTTAACACCTTGCATATATCCTAAATAAGATTCTAAAATTCTAAAATTATAAGATATTTCATGGGATTGATTGTAAACCAACTAATGATGAAGTTAAAAAGAATAAGTGAGATAGTTTGAAGAAGATCTTGGCTATTTATGTGTATATGTCTCTCTTGATTTGTTATTTCATATTGAGCACTTGGTTATACCTATGGCTATATGGACCATGTTGTCCAAAAAATGGGAAAATAGATGAAATATAAGGACATCTATTAGAAATAAACCAATAATTCTTTATACATATAATTTTGACAACATATAAGACCTTATTACCAAATTCAAGTCATTAAGATCACAATTGAAGGATTATAAAATTGAAAAACTAGTTATATAGCTAATAAATTAAGTGTTCTTTTAAGCCAGGACATGATTATTTAGTGTTTGTGTCTACTTTCCATGCTACAAAGAGTGGCTTTGGGAGTGTTTTAAAGATGCATTCCTTTGAAGATTTTGATTTTGAATTGTTTGTTTGTGTTGCCCACTATGGATCTATATATTATTTTATTCAAGTCAACACCTTAAAGTCTTTTAAATCATAACTCTTGATTGCAAAAAGTAAGATGACTTCTAGTGGAAAAGGGAAGTAAAATAACAAGCCTAATATAGACACACAATGCATATTCATTTTTACAAAACACTAAAAATCCTTTCGAAAGGGGAATCATCTAAGAACGATATACTCAAAGTTGTTTATTTCAAGAAATTAGGGCTTGTTGAACATAAATGACATTCAAAATAATTTGATGAGTTGAAGCATCTTCTAGAAAGAAAAATCAAATTAATTTTCCTTCAATTATATTGGAGGATTATTATGATTACTATTATTTAAATTTAGAGAGATAGAAGGAGAAAGTTGTGGTTATTGTAAACTTAGCAAAGAGAAATACTTACTTTTAGAGCTTCATATCATATGGACTCATATTGGCGTCATTGTTAACTTGCCAACTTTTAAACTTTTTTACATCAAAATCCTTATGTTTTTTTTTTTCTTATTTATAAATGTTTTAATTATTCTCAAGCATTGAGTTGCTCACCAATTCAAAAGTGAATCTCCATCGTTCCAATTGAAACCCAAAAACAATTGCATAGTGTGGATGATTTATAGAAACAATTAACTCCAATAAACTATAAGAGGTAGAATAAAACTATTTTACATGGATACTTTGTCTCTTTTGTGCATAATCTGGCAAAGTTTTTGGATGATATCCCTTTTTGGTTGGGAGATATTAAATTTCATTTTTTTGCAATTTACAAAAACAATTAAATTGAGTGTTTTAGAGGAGTTATAGTGAATTATTGAACACAGAGTCTTATAATGTTATTATTAACGACATCATGAATTTTTAATAGAATATATTAAACTACTCCAAAGTTATGACATTATCCTCCTTAAAACATATACATTAATTGAACAAGTGTTATAAAATTTATGTAAGTTGAAGTTGAATATTCTTATAAAAAAACAAAAAACAAAAAACATAATCCATAACTGAAATTTGTTTAGAAGATTGTAGTATTAAGAGTTGTGAAATGCTTTTCAAACACCAATAGAGATTTCTAAAAATCAAAGTTCTACATTCTAAAAGTTGTGACGAGCTCTCTAAATCTATAAGGAGTTTTGCAAACAGATAACTATTTTTTAAAAAATATAAAATCTCAACTTAAAAAAATGAAGTAGGAAAAGCCCCCCTTTTTTTTAAAGACAAAAGTAAACTTGTCATTATATATATATTTATTTAATAAAATCTGATTCAAAGACTCCTCTGAGAAAGAATCAGAAAAAAAAAATCAGAATCTTTGTCATATACAATAGAAAATTGACTGATTTCAAAAAAGTATGTAATAAACATAAAATATACATCAATCTCCATAGAGTCTATGAATGTAGCATGAAATCAGCAGATTTAACTCCGAGAAAAACCATCACCAGATCTCCAAGCGCGAAAAGTGAAACCCAAAACTAACAAACATAACAAAAAGTACGAATACAACTCGAAGAACCACCACAAAAACCAAACCCGACAAACAGGTTATCATTCCTCCATGGCCACTGTGTCACCATTACCACGCACATAGTCCCAAGCAGCCTCCCAGCCGGCTGCAGGAGCATTGGGAATATCAGTTACCCAACCTTCTTTCTCCTCAGGAGACTGGAAAAGCCTTTTTAATAGTGGTGAAGGAAATTTAAAAGCGAGTTATGGTTTTCCAAAAGCACAAGCTTGAAATACTTACTGGTTTTGAGTTGTGAATGGCACTCAAGTGTTGACGAAGGATAAGACAAAGATCATCAGAGGTTTGGCAACATATTCATAACCATTCAAATTCTTGAGTTTATGCGCAGTGGTTATAACTACTTCCAAACTCTAAAAAGAAGTTGCATCTAATTTCTTTGCAAAGTCTAGCTCAGCTTTAACATGAGATGATAGTAGGTCTTCTGATAAAGGATTCTATTACTCATAATCTTAACCCTTGGAGTCAATACAAAAATATCTCTTCTACTAGGCATCAAGACACTACTGGTGGATTTCCTTATGCGCATAGGAAGATAGCTCCATTACAGTGAGAATGGAAGTCCTTATAGTAGAAGTGGACCTAAAAGTCTTGGGGATATTCTAGTTGTGCAAAATATAGTAAAAGAGAGGATCTAGTGCAACACCCTCCAGCTTTAGTAATGCATTTGGAGATGGAGGTAAATGGGTGACTGCATTTACCACAGGAATGATGAAAATGACTCATTTTGGGGATATGACAAAAGTTGCCATTGAGACTAAGAGTTCTTCAAGAATTAGTAGCACTGTTGTTATTTTCAGTGTTGAAAATGAAAAGTAACAAGATAACCTTGCATTTAACTAAGGAGATTCTTTGATGTTGAGGCCGATAAAAATTGTTAGTCCCCACAATGCAAGAAATAACGAGGAAGGTGGTAATGAAAATTATGACAAATTTGGCCCTTTGCAAAAGGAATTAGAAACCTACATATTTTCATTTGGTTATGTTACAAGAACTCCTTTGTTCAATACTGGTACATCTTCATAGGCAGTATACAAAATGTGGAATCAAATACATTTGGCAGGTGTAACACCAAACTTCATAATTTTTTTTATAGAATTCTCTTTGACAATGCTTATGGAAAACTCGAAGAGATGTCCATCCCATGGAATGCAATGATCGTAGGGTATGCACATGCCACAAATACACACTTGATTCAAGCACAAAACATAATTAGCTTTGTAGGAGAATGTTATTGATGAGTAGGTTGGCTACTGGCTAAGTTGTTTCTATTGGATTCCTGCATATCATTGGTTTCCTTAAACATTGCATGTCTTTGACAATATGGTGAACTTTGAAACACTCTAGAATTTAGTTACAAGATGTACTTCACTTGGAGGAGTTTAAAATTGAACCACTTGTTGCCATTGGAACTTTTGATTCTAATGGATCCTTTAGTCTACTTGGTCTATTTGAACTTATCATCTTCAAATTTGAGTTATGAATCCCTTCTGAGTGTGGAACTTATTAAGCTTCTCTACCATTTCCACAAATTATAATGTTTATGGGTATTGGATTGTATAGAAGACACATAACTTGAAGTGGTTGCCTCAACATGCAAGAGTTTGGAGGAATCACCCATTTTCATAGTAGATCAAATGCAGCATTGATTACTGATGCAAAGAAATCCTTTTTATTTTTGTAAGTGTATCTTCAGGGATTTAGTGCAGCTTGGAAAAAAGTGATATCCTTAAAAAATTAGAAAATCCCATTGAAAATGAGAACCTTGCAGTAACAGACTTCAATGAAGAATAGATCTTCAATAGCATATGTTGAACCTCAAATGAAAGTAAAAAACATTTCACAACATATTTTACACCATAGATCTAAAAGTACATCATACATTTCTAGGTAAATTAGAAAGGGTAGATTTTAACAGTAAGCAAATTCTTCATAAAGATAGCGTAATTTAAGAGAATCTCACCTTTAATGCAGTGCATGGCCACATTGATATGCATAGAAAGGAAGAATGATCTAACAAAGAGGCAGCATAAATTAGCATAGGCAAATAGCTAGTTATGACCATTCGATAACCAGGTGGTTAAATAGTTATGAATTGTCGTAGTTCACATGCCACTTTTCTAAAGATAGTATTTTTAAACTGTTATGATGTTGAAATTCATTTTAGTCTGTGCAATAAATACAAAGTGTTTCTAACTTTTGTATAGTCTCTTGTGCCATTGGAATGATCTAATAAATTATGCACTACCTATCAGTGTAATTTATTCAAAGATTAGTTATGGATGTGAGATTATACTTTTTCTTTTTTTATTAAAGAAGGTTTACTTATAGCTTCTTTCTGAGCTGCCTTTAAAATCTAGAGTATACTTCAAATGGAATTGCAGATCTTATGAAAAGTTTTATTCTAATTCATTTGTTCAAATTTGGGGTAATAATAAATTCAAAAGTTTAATTAATCATTTCAAAAATTCTTTATTGCAAACTGTCTATTCAAGCTGAAATGTATGATAGTCTAATAGATTAATTGCCTCTTTTTTTCATCAACATGAAAGCATAAGGCATATCTTTTGGGGATGTCAGTATGTTAAAAAATAGTGGAATTTTGTATTTAATGACTTACTACTATTTTTTAACACAAATTGAGTTGGAGAGAAGTCCTTCCTAAGGTTGGATTATATGGTAATATTATTGTTAATGATGCTAGGAAAATTATTTTGCTACATATATGGAGAAACATGCGTAAAGTTATCTTTAATAACAATAAAAATTAATAGAAGATTATTTTCTAAGGTTTTACTATGGTATATTTTATTCTCATGTTTCTCTTTTTCTAAATGGTTTGGATGTGAGTGGATTCATATATTTTGAGTAAATAGATAGATGGTTTCATGAGATCTTTTAAGGATACAATAACAAGTGTCAAGAGGAGATTGGATGCGATAGAAATCTCCAAGATTAAAGGAGGATCAATACAAGAGATTGAGCTTAGGAAATGATGGATGAAAAGTGCTTTGGGAAAATTCTTCATAAAGGTGGTGTTGTCACCACCATATCCATGAAATAAAAAAGGGTACAAAAGAGGAATTTAAATTTCCATTTATGAAATTAAAGAGGATGTGGCCATATGGGGGTATGTAGAATATGAAGCATTTAAGGTTGATCCATACCTATTGTAGGAGCATCTTAGAAAAAAGACATAATTCACATTGTTGCACATATTTTCTTTTTGTTAAAAATATTTTTCTTTGGTTGAAACTTTGGTGTGATCTTAGTGTTGCCTGGTTTAGAGTTTTGGTCGCAAAATAGACAGAATGACCTTGTATTTGGTGGATAGAAGAGACACAAAAATGTTCTCTCCTATAAAATCTTCATTGGGGATTTAGGAGACTTAAAAAGTCTCACCCAGAGGGTTGATAATTTGTTTTGGGTTGTTTGTGATACATTTTCATTGGGGATCAAGGAGACACAAAAGAGATTTTTTTTGATGTCCTATACCTTTCATGGTGGTTGGATTGAAGAGACTTAAATGGCCTCTCCCCAATGACCAATAGATTTCTCATTGAGGATTGAGGAGACATCACGAGGCTTCAACCAATAATTCTTGTCTTACTGATGGGTTGTGACTGTCAAGCTTCTGTCATAATGGTTTAGAGTTAAACTGCCCCCCTCAACCTATAAATTACCAAATTGAATAGTTGGAGGGAGTTAGTGGTGGTGGTTGTGTGAGAACCAACCATGAAGATTAGGAGAGATACATTTGAGAATTAGAAAATAAAAAATGAAGTGGTTGCCATAGGAGGAAAAGGTAAATTTGCAAACTAGTAAGAAAGTGATGTCTAGAACAAGAAGATTGTGATATGATGAACTCCATCTATCGATATTGTAATTAAATTTCAAATATATAATGAACTTTTTTGTGTCTTATTCACATTAGTGAACTTTTTCATTGTGAATTTGGCTCTGATTTTGGGCTTATCCCTTGACTCAATTGCTCCAAGTGGTATGAGAGCATGTTTGGAAATCAAAGGTGTCAAGAGATACAAAGCTCTGAAAGAGATTTTTTTGTGAGTAATAGGAAAAATGGAGAACAATTGCATATAATGACACATAGAGGATATGGTAGAGGAAGAGGGGTGCAAAGAGAAGCATACTGCACAATAATGGAGATGTTGAGAGGAATGGAAGCTAAGCTTGAAGCCACTAGGATAACACATTGTAGAGGAGTTCATGTTGAATATCTCAGGGAAGATGAAGAAGAGATTGAAGTACCAAAAGGAGACAATCAACCTAGGATATCAAGGAGAAGACAGGTTCATTTGAGTCTTAACCAAAGTCAATACCAGACCCTATTTTGACCCTTTGAATCATAATAGTAACTTGAGTTCCAATGAATTGCTAGGTCTATTGGATCTTTGAGATGGAGATGTACTTTGCTATTGAAGGTACAAAGGAAGAAAAAGAGGTGAAATATGCCTCTAAAAAGTTGAAAGGGCATGTATGCCTATAATAATTTTGGATTAGTGCTCTGATACTATTTTAGAATTTTCCTAAGGCAAATAATGAAAATGCCAAGATCTAGAGGCTCAATTGAGAGCACAAGAGAGATAGGAAAAATGATATGATCAATTGATTTACTTGATTCAATAATGATCAACAATGAATAAATCACCAATTGATAATGGCCAATTGATGTGCCTGAATATATAAGCAATGCATGATAACTAGGATATATGCAAGTGATAACCTATCAATCACACTAGGTCTAATCACATGTCTACCAAAGGTGGATCATCCTCCATTGTACAACAAAGTATGTGCAACAATGAGAGGATGATAATGTAATATGAGTACTAAAAGTGGATCTCACACATTAAGTGGAATTATCCTACACCATGTGCTAAATTGAAGTGCAAACTCCTAGGTGTCTACATGAAAACTAACATGTAATTGCATTATCCTAAGTAAAATTAAGTAAGTTGTAATTAAGAATATTTAATTATACCAACACCCCCGCTTAAGTGCAACTTAGGGAAATGCACTTAAGCTCATAAAGCTAGATGGCAATGTATGATGGGTCCTAGCTACTAGGCCATGTTAGGTACCCATGTACAATATGCAAATGCAATATCTCCTAAAGAAAAGAAAGAGGGAAAGCCTCATGGGGAAAACCCTCCCCCAAAAAGAGAGATGAAAATAAACAAGATGCATGGATGGATGGACTAATCATGACCCCCCCATTATGAAATACATCATGCATATACAATCAATAATCCTTCCAAAGGAAAGAGAGAAGAAGAGGAAGAGAGACCAAGTATCCCCCCCTCAATGTTGAATGTACACTTGTGGTAGATGATCTAGGCTCGATGTAGAAACTTCTCTATGAGTGTAGAACAATGTTTCTCCCCTTAGGAATAACACAACCAAAGGTGCATGTAAGAAGCCTCCCCAATTTATAAGAAGAAACCTCAAAATGTATGGAATCTTTGAAACCTTCTCAAGTGTCCCCATGTCAATACTGAAATGTGCCTCCTCAAAATCATGTGTATTAGGCCACTCTGATAAAAAAGACAAGTCAGGAACAACTGAGGATGAATGTATAACATGTGTCAAAGACTCAAGTGTTTCCTTTGAAGATAAAGTGACCTCCACCAACTGTTGTATCAAAGTATCCATCATGTCAACCTCGAAAGAATGATCATGTAGAGAATGAAGATGAGGGTCAACATGTTCCCTCACAAAAATTGAAGAAGGATCATCTTCACCAAAGAGAAGATGAATTTCATCAATAATGTCTCCCAAATCTGCAATGTATGACTCCACAAACAACCCTGCAATGTTTGTCAAGTAGTCATCCCATGGAACTGAGTCTGGAAGACAATGAATATCCTGTTGCACTAAATCATCTGAACCCATGGTTGTGTGAATGCAAGCATCATCGAGAGTAATAGTAGATGCAATATCAATAGGAGGAGAAGAAATGGATGGCTTAATAACTTTATCACATGTGAGAATACCCAAGTTCAAGTAGCCAAAGTCATCCTCGAAGTTTGAATCAACACTAGAAGTGAGCTCAAAATATGTTGAATAATCATTGTCATCATCATGAGAAAAGTCTTCAAAGTAGTATAATTGAGATGCATGATCAACCACCCTTGTAGAAATGATATCTCTACTCTCCAAGTCTCTGATAATAATTGAATCAGGATTAAATTCCACAATCCTCCTTATTGTTCCATTAGTGAGTTGATAGATGGAATTGAGATTATGAGTTAGGTGAGGTACACATAACACGTCTTTAAAGTTTCTCTCATCCTCATCAATAGTTCCTTTTCCAATAACATTCATGTAAGTATGATTTCCCATCAAAATTGGTGGCACATGACAAGGATCAAATGATGAAAACATAGATGGTGAAGATTCCATATGATGAGAAGCCCCTAAATCTAGAAGAAATATCCCTGAATCATGGCTTGAGGTAGCAATTAAGGCTTGACCTTTTACCTTATCCCTTTTGTGATCCTTTCCTTTATCAAAATTTGAATGTGAAAAATAGGATGAAGTAGTCATTCTTGAAGGTAGACTTATTTGATTCTTCCTAAGAAGATGCTTAAGTTCATGTATTTCCTTCTTATAGTAATGATGTTCTTCATGTCCATTATTCTTGCAATATGAATGAGTAAGAAACTCCTTCTTGTATGATTTCCCCTTATTATTGAATTTTTTGTGTGGTGAGGAGGTTGAATGTTCTTTAGATCTTGTTGAGTCCTTTTTTGCCAAGGTTTTCTTCTTGTAAGACACTTTTCCTTGATTCCCTTTATTAGCCACCAATGCCATAGACTTTGAAGACTTGTGAATCCCCATGCTCATCAATTTTGTTTGATCTACCATCAACATCTTCGTGAAGGAATCAAATAAAGGCATGGTGTATGAAGGGCCCATAGTCAACCTATGAGTGTGGAAGCTAGAAAAAAATGTTGAATACTCTGATGGAAGAAGCTCCAACAAGTTGTGACTTAAGTTTTCATTTGATTTGGACATGCCACAATCCTTAATTTCTTTGAATTCTATGGCCTTAGCTACATAGTCTTGGATTGTATAAAAGTCTTTGGGATCCAAATTGAAGTTATCTCTCAAGTTTAAAACCTCTATATTTATCAACTTGACCATACAAATTGCCAGGTTTTTCCCAAGCTTCTTTGACTATGTTACAACCCTCAATAAGAAATATGAGATCCTATGTGGCATATTGCCTCAAAATTCCAATAGTCTTTTTATTTTTTTAATTTCCATACTTTTAAATCATCAGGATCAGATGGTGCATCAATAGTTCCATCAATATAATCACTATATCCTTTTTCCATTAGCTTACTCCATGCATTCCAAGTAGCATAATTATGTGGAATCAAAAGTGAAAATTTAGGAGAACTCATGATGTAGAATGAAAGAAAACAAGAGAAAAAGAGAACAACCACTCAAAACACCCCCCTCCCCCCCCAAAAGAAAATAAAATAAAAAATTACTCAATCAAAGAACCCCCCCCAAAATAGATGATTTTGGCACTATATTTTTAGTGCGTGTACAATTGCCACTTGCCAAAATGGACCAAAGTGGACTTCTGATTTTGATGATTATAGTAGAAAATAAAAAGCTATAGTAGACTCAACAAAATAAGACACAAGATCACTCAAGGATCTAATCAATTACAAGTGCCAAAATAGACCAAATTCTGAAAGTGATATTTTTGCCCAAATAAGTCTAAAATCCGATAGAAAATCATGAAATTTCTCAAAAAATCATGCACTTTCAAAAAAATCACACCTGAAAATGTGTCTATATGAGCTTGAACAAAGCCTCTAAAGTTGCAAAAATAGGGATCCGATAAGTACAATCACCAAAAATTGCAATTTCTGCAAACTCCATCCACCAAAATCAGAAAATAGATGCACCATTGAAGAATTTAGGAAATTCTACCCAAAATAAATAAAAATTTGCACTCAATTTGGAACCCATATGACCAAGTTATTGCCTCTCAAAGTCGGACTCCCAAATCAAAACTGCATATGGTGAGGGGTCCAAATTTTCAAAAAACTAATGACGTCAACCAATTCACAAGCCTAAATTTGATGGTCAAAATAAAATGAAATAGTTCAAAAATGACGATTAGATGGTCGTCAAATTTAACATTAGTGAATAATGATGAAATCATGGGCCTAAAATTGATGGTTAAATGGATGTCACATAAAAAAAAGCCCTATTCTGACGGTCAAACGATTGTTAAATTATACATGACAAAGTGATTGCACATATATGAGCATAAAATTGACAGTCAAATGGTCATCAAATAAAAAAATAAAAAATCCCCTTTTTGACGTCTCGACACCGATCAAATTTAAGCTTGTAAAAAATGCAAAAATACAAAAATAAATAAATAAAAAAATTACCATCTGTGACCTTTTCATATCAAAATGGTGATGTGTCAGAATAGAGCCTCAGGTGTCGAATCTTAGATATGACTACACGAGTTCGCTGTTGTTTCTCCCATGTGTCGCATAGAGAGTGGACAGAGCGAAACTTGTGTGGCAGGTTGTGAGTATTGAGGGTCGAGCGCCAAGGTCTTATGTCGGTGTTGGGCAGGTACTATGGGATTAATCCCACATGCACTTTGCGTGGGTGTTAAGGGAGGTTTTAAACCCCAAGCCCATAGAGATGAAAAAAATGTGGGCACTTCCTAACGTGGAGATTGATTTGTTGGTTCACGGGGGGTGCTTATCGGTGTTGAGCTTTGCTTGTAAAATATGCGTTGACCACGTGGGGTGACTGGGGTTTGATCGCTTGGTTTCTCTATTGATAAGATCTAATCATTGTTTACAGATTCGAACATTCACCTACAGTCTACAATAACCCGATCTGATATCTAAAAAATATAGAGGGGCCTAATAGGCCAAATTTTGTACCAAATATTCTAGAAAATTTGAAAATAATTAATTGCAAAAATAGAGAAATTTTCAAAAATTCATTACCCAATTTGCAAATCGGCTTCCCAAGTCTGATTTGTAAAAATTTTTTGCCTCAAATTTGACTTTTTCCTAATATAGGTAAATTTATAGTCAAAATTCATTGGAATGACCACTTGCACACAAAGGTGAGGTCAGATCTTGCTCTAGATGTTCCCAAAAGCTGCTAATATCCCAAATCTGAATTGTGGCCCTCCAAAATATGAAACAAAGATGCTCTCCAATGGGTAACCAATGACACTCGTATGAATTTGATACCATGTAAGAATTTTGGATTAATGCTCTAGATACCATGTAAGAATTTGCCTAAGGCAAAAAATGAAAATGCCAAGATCTAGAAGCTCAATTAATAACATATGAGAGATAGGAAAAATGATATGGTCAATTGATTGATTTGATTCAATAATGATCAACAATGAAATACAAAGAATAAATGCCCAATTGATAATATCCAATTGATGTGTCTAAATATATAGGCAATGCATGATAGCTAGGAGATATGCAAGTGATAACCTATCAATCACACTAGGTATAATAACATGTCCACCAAAGGTGGATCATCCTCCATTGTACAAAGTATGTGCAACAATGAGAGGATGATAATGTGATAAGAGAACTGAAAGTGGATCTCACACATAAAGTGGAATTATCTTACACCATGTGCTAAAATTAAGTGCAAAATCCTAGGTGTCTACATGAAAACTAATATGCAAATTTATTATCATAAGTAAACTTAAGTAAGTTGTAATTAAGAATATTTAATTACACCAAAAATACATATGGTGGTTCGATCATTTGTAGATTGATAGACAACACAGAGGCATGGAAAAGATAAAATCAAGGATGGATTATATGAGTGGCTGGTCGTGCCATTTGGGTTTACAAATGGACCTTGTACATTCATTAGAATAATGAACCAAGTGTTGAAGCCTTATCTTGTTAAGTTTGTTATTGTCTATCTTGATGATATATTAATTTTCAATAAAACAAAAGAGGAACATTTGACACATATTAGGGTTGTATTACAAAGATTGAAGGAAGAAAAAATACTGGTGAATTTGGAAAAGTGTACTTTCATGAAGGAGTTAGTTAATTTAGAATTTTTAGTTTTAGAGGAAGGGTTAAAAATGGATCCAAAAAATGTAAAGGCTATTGTTGATTGGCCATCTCCAAGAAATAATTTTGAAGCCCATAGTTTTCATTGGTTTGCGAGCTTCTATAGGAAGTTCATAAGAAATTTTTGTGGAATTTGTGCTCCCATTACTGAAACAATGAAGGGAATAAGAAAAGAGTTCAAGTGGGCAAACGCAACAGAGAAGAGTATCCAATTGTTGAAGAGTAAGGTGATGGAGTAGCTGACATTGGCATCACCATACTTTGGAAAATTTCCCATGTCAATTGTGATGCAAGTGGAATAATAATAGGATGCATTCTTAGTCAAGAGGGTAGACAAATAACATACTTCAATGAAAAATCAAATGAAGAAAAAAGGAAGTATTTAGTGTATGATCAGCAAATTTATGCAATTGTGCAAGCACTCAAAAAATGGAGGCAATTTTTTTTGCGAAAATAATTTGTGTTGTATACAAATCATCATGCCTTGTAGTTCATTAATAGCCAAGGTAAGATAAATCAAAGGTATTTGAAATGGATTGATTGTTTGCAAATTTATTCTTTTGTTTTCAAACATAAGAGTGGTAAATCCAATATATTTGTTGATGCACTAAGTAGGAGTTTACTATTGAATGAGTTGAAGGTGAATGTTGTTGGGTTTAATATTTTGAGTGAGTATATGAACAAGATCCATATTTAAAGGGATAATTGATGGCTTGTAAGAATTAGATGGGAGTGGATTGAACTTCATTGATGGAGTATTTCATTCAAGATGATTTTTATTTAAGGTAAAGGGCTATGCATACCTTGAGGCTCAATGAGGAAGAATTTGATAAGATAAAATCATAGTGGTGGGTTGGATTGACACTTTGGTATAGATAAAACAATAGCTCTATTGAGTGAGATTTAGTATTGGCCAGGGATCGGTGTTGATGTTAAGAAGCCCTTATGATGTAGAGTATTTCAACATGCAAAGGGTGTGAAGCATAATACAAGGTTTTATTAGTCATTGATGATTCCAGAAAGATCGTGGTGAAACACATTAGCATGGATTTTGTTTTATGGCTTCCTTGAACTCAACAAGGTAATGATTCATTTTTTTTCTTTTTTGTAGATTTTATAAAATGGATCATTTCATTCCATGTCAGAAGACTACTGATGCTTTCCACATTTCACATTTATTTTTCAAAGTAGTTTAGTTACATGGTTTTTCCAAAAGCATAATTTTGAATCGTGATAGAAAGTTTTTGGCCATTTCTAGCATACATTGTAGAAGAAGTTAGGAACACAGTTGGGGTTTATTTCAATGTACCATCCACAGATTGATGGTCAAACTAAAGTTGTCAATAGGATTATGGGTAATGTGTTGAGATGTTTTATTGGTGATAAATCAAATTAGTGGGACTTGATGTTGCCTCAGTTAGAGTTTGCTTACAATAACTTAGTTAACATGAGTGTGGGTAAGAGTCCATTCAATGCAGTCTATGGTTACAAATGCAGTCTATGGTTACAATCCAAGAGATGTTGATGAACTAAGAGATAATGTAGATCTAGTAAGGACAAGTATTGTGGAAGAGGATTTCATAGAGTACATCAAAGATTTACATAAATAAGTAAAATAAAATTTGGAAAAGAGTATTGCAAAGTGCATAGATTACATGCTAACCTAAACAAAAGAGAGAAGGGATTTTAGTTTGGTGAGTTAGTTTAGATTAATCTAAGGAAGAAAATGTTTCTACAAGAAACTTATATAATAAGTTGAAATGGAAGAAACTAGGTCCTTGTTAGATCTTGAAGAAGTTTTCAGCCAATGTCCACGAAGTTGACCTTCTTGAGAATAATGATATCTCTCCTATCTTCAATGTTAGTGATTTGTATAAGTATTATGAGGGGGATACCAGTGCTTAGATACATTTACCTATAGATATAATTGATGGAAAAATATGGGTAGATCAAATACCTAATAAATAGTTTGAAGAGATGGATTAAATCATAGATACTAGGGTTGTAATGAAGACACATGAAAATGAATACATAGAATACTCAGTTTAATGGAAAGGGAAACCAATTATAGAATCAACTTGGTTGAAAGTGAATGAACTGGCTCAGTTTGGGATACTATTCCAAATTGGCCTGAATGTTCATGAGGAACATTTCTTGTACTTGGGGTGTCCAATCCAAGAGCATCTCAGGAAAAGACATAATCTGCATCATTGTGCATATTTTATTTCTATTAAAGGTATTTTTCTTTTGTTACAACTTTGCTGTGATCTTAGTGTTAGCTTGGTTTAGAGTTTTGGTTGCAGAATAGACATAGTTACCTTATAATCGGTGGATCAGAGAGACATAAATTTATCTTCCATCGATAGTTGTTGTCTTCCGATGGTTTGTGTGGAACATTTGTCTGACTGTTGAGCTTCCATCATGATAGTTTACTATTAAACTAGCATCCTTAATCTATAAAAGACATAATTGAATAATTGGAGGGAGTTAGTGGTTGTGGTTGTGCAAGAACAAACATTGGAGAACAGGGGATGTAATTCTAAAAATTAAAAAAAGAAGAACTAAAGTGGTTGCCATAGGAGGAAAAGGTGAATTTGCAAATAGGTAAGAGAGTGTTGTACAAAGCAAGAAGACTATTATAGGATGAAATCTATATATTGGTATTGTACTTGAATTTCAAATATGTAGTGATCTTGTTGGTTGTGAGTTTGGACTTATCCCCAAGCTCGACTACTCTGATGCCCATGATGTACATGGGAGGGTAAATGGTATTTTGTGGGGATTCAGAGTAGTAAGATCCTTAGTTAATTGTATGATTAGGTGTGCACATGATTATACTAAAATCAAGGTATAAAGGGAAATCAAGTAAATAGATTTATTTATTTAGTTTTTAGGATGGAGGGGGACATTAGGATAAGTAGCTAAGTAGGGAATAGTTATTAAGCCAATATGATTTTTTTTGGGCATAGTCCATTGACAAAAAAGTGTCAGTTGACGGAAAAGTTTCAATTCATTGGAAACATTACATGTTGGAGATTTGCCAGTAAGCCAGTACTGACTGTATGTTTGCCATTGATGAAAAAATATGGAAAGTAGCATGTGTGGAAGTCTTATGTAGTAATACTTTAGTATATGTAACATGGACATGATATCAGCATGATATCATGGGCCCATAGGTTAACTGTTAGTACATATAGTTATATAGCAGTTGGTGTCAGCAATGTTCCTGACAGAGTTACAGACAGTGTTCTGTGTATGGTTGTCCATACAGTTATCATGGAGCCTTATGCACTTGGATATATGTTGAAGACATGTTTGTAATGTTTCAATTATGGATGCATAGTCTGTTGATGAGTAGAAGTGAAGTTATGCAGTCGCTATTTGCCAACAACAGTTTCTTGTGTTTATTCGAAAGAGTCGACATAGATTTTATTAGTTATGTAGTTGCGCCTATCCTGTGGGTATGCACCCTTGGATTTAAGCTTAGAGGAGAGTTATTGATGTTTGGTTAAGAGTGCATGAGTTAATTTAGCTTGAGGAGGAAGATTCAGTTGTTTTGGTAGAGCTGACAGTGTGTAGTGTGCGTCTACTATTATCTTATTGGATTGGTCCCAAATTGTGCTGTGTACTTAGTAGAGAGCCAACACAATATTTTTTGGAGTTTGTTATGGTTTCTCTAATATGATTTCAAGGTGGTTCTAACAGGCTAACTTGATTATATCATTTGGAGGAAAGATATTTATAGGCAATCATTTTGTGATTGCTAAAGTGTGGTTCATAGTTGATGAAGCAGAGCAGAGTAGAGTGTGCAAAGTGTTGAGCCATTAGAAGAAGGTCTATGTGACCAAGTAAATTTCTTGTGCTATTCATTAGAAGTAATCCAGATAGCAGGTCAAAGTGCAGTTCACCAAGATCTAGATATAGTGTGTATCTGTTATTCAGAAGGTTGTAGCCTTCACCCATTTGAGCAGTGAGCTCTCAGACAGTGCGTCCTCTCCCCTAACAGGGACAATTGTAAAAGAATCCTAACAGGGTCTGACCCTTGACCAGGTCTACTATACTAAATATATTGTAAAGAAACTCCTAACAGGGTTCAGGATCTTCTAACAAGGATCATAATACTCTAGTGTAGAATATTAGTGGGTGTCAATTCCCACTGAGGTTTTTACCTATTTGGGTTTCCCCATAACCAAAATATTGGTGTTGTGTTCTTGTGTTCTTTCATTGTGTTTATTCTTTATGTTTAAGTATACTTAATTGGATAAAGAATTGAATCTTGTAGATAACTGATTAAGCCCCCTCCCCTCTCAGTTATCTCTTGGGACTATTCCTAACAATTGGTATTAGAGCCAAGTGCCTCAGAAAGAAAGTTTAACATATTGAGGTTGATCAAATGGAATACTTTAGGAAAGAAAGTCGTAAGTTTGATGGAGAGAATTATCTTGATTTGAAGAACAAGATGTAGACTCATTTTTAGTGCATTGCTTTTGAAGTGACTATCAAAGAAGCCAAGATACCTACCCTAGAAGACCTTGCACAAGAAGATGCTATTGATAGGAAAAAGGAATTGTTTCATCATAATGCCATTGCTAAGGAAGCCCTTATCAGTGCCCTATTTGGTGGAGAGTTTTTAGAAATAAAAAAGGTGGATACAACCCACAAATATATGGAAGCACCTAGAAGACATATTTGAAGGAGACAGACAAGAAAACGATGCGCGTAGAAAGACATGGAAGAAAAGATAAAATGCATTAGAGATGCTGCCTAAAGAAAACATCAAAGCTTACAATCAAAGGATAAATGAAGCAGTTGTTGCAATTTGAAACAATGGTGGAGAGATTTCAGAGGAAGACATTATGGAAAAGTTGATGAGTACTCTCACTCCTGAATATGAAAGTAAGATTAACATCCTTGATGAGACCATGCAACTTACATCTAACTTCAAAAGAGAGACCTTGATCAAAAAACTCTCTAATTTTGAGATCTCAAGATTGAAGATAGAACCAAAGAGTGAGACAACCTTGAAAGCAATAGTTCATGGTAAGAAATCTACAAAAACTTCTGGTAATTTTGATGATGATGAAGAAGAGAAAACTCTAGAGGATTTCATTGCTATGATTGCTAAAAGAGAAAAGAAAGGAAAAGGAAAATATGAAGGTCAATTACCATTTAAGTTCTTTTCATGTAATAAGATTGGTCACTTTGCATCTAAGTGTCCTACTAGAGCTAGAAAGTTAAAAAAGGATTACAAGCCTAAGTATTCTAAGGAATGCTACTATGCTGGAGATGGAGTATCAGATGATGAATCTGGTGAAGAAGAAATTAGATTCATTGCTATTGTAGATAAAATGAATAATAAGATAGCTCATGAAGAGAAGAAAGGAAATCAAGAGCTTGCATTGATTTCACAAGCTAACATAAGGACAGATTGGATTATAGACAATGGTTGTTCACATCACATTGTTAGAAAGTAAAGTCCACCAAGATAACTGAGAGGGGGGGGTGAATCAGTTATCAGATTATTATAAATTTCAACATCTTCAACAACATTTAACCATGTAAGTAATGAAATTACTAACCATACAAAGATATTCATACACAATGACATAATAACACAAGATATGTTGACTAGGGAACCTCTTGATCAAAGAGTAAACCCCGGTGGGAATGATGCCCACAAAAGATGCACTAATATGAATATTCCTTGTGAGAGGATGGAATTTGTTAGGAGTCTTATGAAATACATTCAGTACATATAAATCCCTATTAGGAGATTTTGAATCCCTGTTAAAAGATTCTAACCTTGTTAAGAGTTATGGAAGAGAGAAGGACCCACTACCCAAACAGCTTCAGGGTAAGATCACTGAACACACTATCCAAATAACCTTGATATTATTTAGTAGAATAATATGAAATATTTTACCTCCTTAATATTCCAAACCGCACTCACTGCTACATCCGATCTTAATTCCAGATCTCTGAACTTCGCATGTCTTCCTTCACAATTTCGCTTTCACAATCTCTTAGGCTCTTTTCTTCACTTCATGCTTACATTCGTATGCAACCAAACCATGCTCACACTTATTTCATATATCTCAACTACTACAATAAGGAAAAACATTCCTTCCCTTATACCACACTCAAATAATTACAAATGAGTCGGCACACAAATACAAAATAAAAGTTTCCATACGCTACATCAAAATTACATAAAAATGTCAGCTTCCAAATGAAATAACTCTTCACTCATGCGACCTCAAAGTTTGTGCTATGAACCTCATCACCATCAATGTGTCTCAAAATTCCCTTTAACTACACAAAACTAGATTCCATCCTGATTAGGAGATATCCTCTGATTTCCACAAATTGCTACTTAGGAACTCTGCCTGAATACTGCTTTTACCAAAATGCTCATAACTTTCATGAATAAATAAATTACTATCTGCACTCTTAACCATAGACATATAACATATCAAAGAGTATAACCTCAACATCACATATCTCCAATTACAATATCCCACGTGCGCTACTCAAAACACTGTCTGCTTCTTTGCTAGTCTTCAGAAGATCACTGTGTTGACATCAATGACAATCATACTCATGAATGCAACAACAACTGCTACAGAATGACTACCAACATCTAGCATTCATTCCTAACACACATGACATGTGATAAAGGTAGGTTTTTTCATTTGGACAAATACAATGGAGGTATGGTTAGATTTGGAGACAACACTCCTAAACCAATAGTTGGTAGAGGAGCCATCACTTTGGATGGAAAGAATAGTACTGATGATGTTCTTTATGTTGATGGTTTGAAACATAACCTTCTCAGTGTTGGATAGTTACTTGGAAAAGGATATTAGTTGGAATTCAAAGATGAAAAATGCATCATTAGCAACAAAGAGGGTGTTATGATTGCATCAGGCTCAAAGACAAGAGGTAATGTTTTTCAACTAAATTCAGAAGCAAGTTGTTTTGTTGCTAAATTTGATGACAATTGGTTGTGGCATAAGAGACTATGTCATATCAATTTTGATAACATAGTGAAGATAAGAAATGTAAAGGAAGTAAGAGATCTACCTAGCATAGCAAAGCCAGTTGATACTATATGCAGGGAATGTGTGATGGGAAAGCATGTGAGAAATTCATTCAGGAGCAAGTAGAATTTAGAAGAGAACAAGTTGGATCTGATTCATACAGACCTATGTGGTCCAACTCAAACAAGATCATACTATGGTGAAAGGTATTTCATTTTTTTTGTTGATGATTATACTAGGATGATGTGGGTTGTGTTCTTGAAAGATAAGTTAGAAGTATTTGAGAAGTTCAAAATATTCAAAGCTAAGGTTGAGAATGAATCTGGACTAAAGATAAAATGTTTGAGATCGGATAGAGGAGGAAAATTCACCTCTAATAGATTCTATGAGTACTGTGAAGAACATGGCATAAAGAGATAGCTAAGTGCACCTAGAACCCCTCAGCAGAATGGAATTGCAGAGAGAAGGAATAGGATCATTCTTGATATAGCGTGCACCATTATGATATAAGGAAAAGTTGCACACACCTATTGGAGAGATGTGGTCAATACAACAATCTATACCATCAATAGAGTTCAATTGAGGCTAGGCACTAACAAAACACCATATGGGCTATGGTTTGGTAATGTTCCCATAGTAAAATACTTCATAATATTTGGAAGAAAGTGCTACATCAAGAGGGATGAAGTAGTAGCCAAGTTTTATGCAAGAAGTGATGAAGGTATTTTTCTTGGTTACTCTACTAAAAGTAAAGCTTATAGATGTTTCAATTTAAGATTGAAAAAGATCATAGAAAGTGCTCATGTAAAGATTGATGAAAAGTTTATACTTCAAGAAAGATATCATGATTACTCACCCATGATTGAGGAAGAACCTAGACCCTCCTCTAGTGAGATAGTTATTGAAGAAATGTTTGACAGTATTGATGTGTTATTCAATGACCCTGAGACAAGTGAAGAAGAAAATCCCAAGGCTGATAAGTCAGCATCACCTAAAGTTCCAAAGTTTACATCAAGAAATCATTCCAAGACATACATCATTGGAGATCAGAGCCCCAAAGTCCTAACAAGGTCCCAAACAAAGAACTCAGCTAGTAGTGAAGTGGTATGTTTACTATCTCAGCTTGAACCTTTAAGTGTTAAAGATGCATGTAATGATTCAGATTTGCATGATTCTATGAAAGAAGAACTTGATCAAATTGTTAAGAATGACACTTGGGAATTGGTCCCAAGACCTAGTGATAATAATGTGATTGGAACAAAATGGATATTCACAAACAAGATGCATGAAGATGGTACAGTCGTAAGAAACAAAGCAAGATTAGTATGTAAAGGATATGCACAAAGAGAAGGCATTGATTATTTAGACACATCTGCACCTGTGAGTAGATTAGAAGCTATTAAGTTGTTTCTAGCCTATGGTATAGTCAAAAACTTCAAATTTTATTAGATGGATGTCAAGTCAGCATTCCTAAATGGAAACTTGAAAGAAGAAGTATACATTGAGCAGTCGGAAGGATTCACCTTATCAGACATACCTGATATGGTATGTAGATTGAAGAAGGCCCTCTATGGACTTAAGCAAGCCCCTAGAGCATGGTATGAGAGACTAGATGGATACTTAAAAAAAATTGGATAAAGAATTGAATCTTGTAGATAACTGATTCACCCCCCCCTCTCAATTATCTCTTGGGACTATTCCTAAAAATTGGTATTAGAGAAATCATCCCAGTTAACTTACTTACTATACCAATTGTTAGGAATAGTCCTAAATATAACTTTCTATTATATATAGATATCTTGATAATTATAAGTTATCTTGCTAATTATATAATTATATCTACACTAAGCATGCAACACAATCTAGGACCTGTCTAATAAGATAATAGTAGACGCATGCTACACACTATCGTCTCTACCAAAACAATTGAATCTTCCTCCTCAAGCTGAATTAACTCATGCACTCTTAACCAAACATCAATAACTCTCTTATAAGCTTAAATCCAAGGGTGCATATCCACAGGATAGGTGCAACTACATAAACAACAAAATCTCTATCGGCTCTTCTGAATAAACACAAGAAATTGTTGCTAGTGAATAGCGGCTACATAACTTCACTTCTACTCATCAACAAACTATGTGTCCATAACTAAAACATCACTAACATGTCTTCAACATAAATCCAAGTGCGTATGGCTCCATGATAACTATACAGACAACCATACACAAAACACTTCTTGTAATTCTGTTAGGAACACTGCTGACACCAGCTGCTTTATAACTATCTGTACTAATAGTTAACCTCTGTGTTCATGATATCATGCTGATATCATGTCCATGCTACATATACTAAAAGCTTACTATATAAGACTTCCACGCATGCTACTTTCCATATGTTGTCATCAATGACAAACATACAGTCAGTACTGGCCTACTGGAAAATCTTCAACAATCTCCCCCTTTGGCATTGATGGAAACATGTGGAATGAAAAACCACCACCAACCCAAATGAACATTTCTTTTATAACATTCTCCATTTCCTCTTCAAAAATCCCCCAAAGATGAATCCTCCATCTACTACAATATTTTCTAATATTCTCCATTTCCTCAACTGAACTGCTGTCATATCTAAATGCTGCTCCCCCTTAGTATAATACTCCTCTTTTTACTTCTATTTTTCTTTACTCTATATATACTCTCCGTTTGACATCAATGGAAAAGGGTGCCATCCATTTTAAGCATTGATACTACTCTTGAGGTATAGTAGTCAACCTTCCACCAGTCCCTGAGGACTAATGCCTTTCCTTCTTTCTTCTAAATAGAAACAGGGAAGGGAATGACTCCCAACTTCTCCCTGAGATACTCAAAAGTATCCTTAGGCAAGGGCTTTGTGAATATATCTACCAATTGATCTTTAGTACTCACATAATCCAACTTGAATTCTTTCTCTGCCACTTTCTCTCTTAGGAAGTGATACTTGATCTCAATGTGCTTTGTCTTTACATGCATCAGAGGGTTATTTGACATATTGATAGTGCTAGTGTTATCACAGTGAATAAAAATAGGATAATCAATCTGAATTCCAAAATCCTTTATCATCTTCTTGATCCAAACAATTGTAGAACAATTCAAGGCTGCTGCAACATATTCCGCTTCTGCTGTTGACTGAGAAATATAATTTTGTTTCTTGCTTGTCCAAGTGACAAGTCTATCACCAAGAAACACTGCTCCTCCTAAAGTACTCTTTCTGTCATCAACACATCCTGCCCAATTTGCATCAGTGTACACATACAGCTCAACATTTTCTGAATTAGGATACCATAGACCATAATCTATAGTGCCCTACAAGTATTTGAATATTCTTTTTACTGCCATGAGATGACTTTGTTTAGGTTCTGCTGCAAATCTTCCAACTATGCCAATTGCATTGGAAATGTCAGGTCTAGTCTGAGTAAGATATATGAGTTTACCAATCATAGACTTATACAATGTTATATGTACTATTGGTGAGTCATCTTCTTTTGTAAGCTTGCATCCAGTGATCATAGGGGTTCCTACTATCTTGCAATCATTCATCTTGAATTTTTTCAGTATCTCTTTCACATATTTTGACTGATTAATAATAATTCCTTTTTCTATCTGCTACACATTTAGTCGCAAAAAGTATTTGATAGGACCAATCATACTCATCTCAAACTCATTCTACATTTCTTTGGAAAATTCAACACTTAGTTTGTCATTACCTCCAAAGTTAATGTCATCAACAAATATAGCTACAAGTAGTAAACCTTCAGATGTCTCTCTAATAAATAGATTACAATCTGCTGCTCCTTTCTTGAATCCAATCTTTTTTAAGTATCCATCTAGTCTTTCATACCATGCTCTAAGGGCTTGCTTAGGTCCATATAGGGCCTTCTTCAATCTGCATACCATATCAGGTCTGTCTGATAAGGTGAATCCTTCTGGCTACTCAATGTATACTTCTTCTTTCAAGTCTCCATTTAGGAATGCTGACTTGACATCCATCTGATAAACTTTAAAGTTTTTGATTTTAGCATAGGCTAGAAACAACTTAATAGCTTCTAATCTACTCACAGGTGATAATGTGTCTGAATAATCAATGCCTTCTCTTTGCACATATCCTTTACATACTAATCTTTCTTTGTTTCTTACGACTGTACCATCTTCATGCATCTTGTTTGTGAATATCCATTTTGTTCCAATCACATTCTTATCATTAGGTCTTGGGACCAATTCCCAAGTGTCATTCTTAACAATTTGATCAAGTTCTTCTTTCATAGAATCATGCAAATCTGAATCATTACATGCATCTTTAACACTTAAAGGTTCAAGCTGAGATAGTAAACATACCACTTCACTACTAGATGAGTTCTTTGTTTGGGACCTTGTTAGGACTTTGGGGCTCTGATCTCCAATGATGTATGTCTTGGAATGATTTCTTGATGTAAACTTTGGAACTTTAGGTGATGCTGACTTATCAGCCTTGGGATTTTCTTATTCACTTGTCTCAGGGTCATTGAATAACACATCAATACTGTCAAACATTTCTTCAATAACTATCTCACTAGAGGAGGGTCTAGGTTCTTCCTCAATCATGGGTGAGTAATCATGATATCTTTCTTGAATCATAAAATTTTCATCAATCTTTACATGAGAACTTTCAATGATCTTCTTCAACCTTAAATTGAAACATCTATAAGCTTTACTTTTAGTAGAGTAACCAAGAAAAATACCTTCATCACTTCTTGCATAAAACTTGCCTACTACTTCATCCCTCTTGATGTAGCACTTGCTTCCAAAGATTCTATAGTATTTTACCATGGGAACATTACCAAACCATAGCTCATATGGTGTTTTGTTAGTGCCTGGCCTCAATTGAATTCTATTGATGGTATAGATTACCGTATTGACCACATCTCTCCAATAGGTGTGTGCAACTTTTCCTTCTATCATAATGGTGCGCGCTATATCAAGAATGATCCTATTCCTTCTCTCTGCAATTCCATTCTGCTGAGGGGTTCTAGGTGCACTTAACTATCTCTTTATGCCATGTTCTTCGCAGTACTCATAGAATCTGTCAGAGGTGAATTCTCCCCCTCTATCCGATCTCAAACATTTTATCTTTAGTCCAGATTGATTCTCAACCTTAGCTTTGAATATTTTAAACTTCTCAAATGCTTTTGACTTATCTTTCAAGAATGCAACCCACATCATCCTAGTATAATCTTCAAAAAAAAAAATGAAATACCTTTCACCATAGTATGATCTTGTTTGAGTTGGATGACATAGGTTTGTATGAATCAGATCCAACTTGTTCTCTGCTGAATTCTATTTTCTCCTGAATGAATTTCTCACATGCTTCCCCATTACACATTCCTTGCATATAGTATCAACTGGCTTTGCTATGCTAAGTAGATCTCTTACTACTTTTACATTGCTTATCTTTACTATGTTATCAAAATTGATATGAGATAGTCTCATATGCCACAACCAACTATCATCAACTTTAGCAACAAAACAACTTGCTTCTGAATTGAGTTGAAAAACATTACCTCTTGTCTTTGCGCCTGATGCAATCATAACACCATCTCTATTTTTAATGATGCATTTTTCATCTTTGAATTCCAACTCATAACCTTTTCCAAGTAACTGTCCAACACTGAGAAGATTATGTTTCAAACCATCAACATAAAGAACATCATCAGTACTATTCTTTCCATCCAAAGTGATGGCTCCTCTACCAACTATTGGTTTAGGAGTGTTGTCTCCAAATTTGACCATACCTCCATTGTATTTGTCCAAATGAACAAACCTACCTTTATCACTTGTCATGTGATGTGAACAACCACTGTCTATAATCTAGTCTATCCTTATGTCAGCTTGTGAAATCAATGCAAGCTCTTGATTTCCTTTCTTATTTTCATGAGCTATTTTATTATTCAATTTATCTACAATAGCAATGAATCCTATTTCTTCTTCACCAGATTCATCATCTGATACTCCATCTCTAGCATAGTAGCATTCCTTAGAATACTTAGGCTTGTAATCCTTTTTGAACTTTCTAGCTCTAGTAGGACACTTAGATGCAAAGTGACCAATCTTATTACATGAAAAACACTTAAATGGTAATTGACCTTCATATTTTCCTTTTCCTTTCTTTTCTCTTTTAGCAATCATAGCAATGAAATCCTCTAAAGTTTTCTCTTCATTATCAGCATCAAAATTACCAGAAGTGTTTGTAGATTTCTTACCATGAACTATTGCTTTGAAGGCTGTTTCACTCTTTGGTTCTGACTTCAATCTTGAGATCTCAAAAGTAGAGAGTTTTCTAATCAAAGTCTCTCTCTTAAAATTTGATGTAAGCTGCATGGTCTCATCAAGGATGTTAATCTTGCTTTCATATTCAAGAGTGAGAGTAGTCATCAACTTGGCCATGATGTCCTCCTCTTAAATCTCTCCACCATTGTTTCTGATTCCAGCAACTGCTTCATTTATCCTTTGATTGTAAGCTCTGATGTTTTCTTCAGGTAGCATCTCTAATGCATTGTACCTTTTCTTCCATGTCTTTCTGCATGCATCCTTTGCTTGTTTGTCTCCTTCGAATATGTCTTCTAGGTGCTTCCATATTTTGTGGGTTGTTTCCACCTTTTTTATTTCTGAAAACTCACCATCAGATAGGGCACTAATAAGGGATTCTTTAGCAATAACATTATGATGAAATAATTCCTTTTGCCTATCAATAACATCTTCTTGTGCAAGGTCTTCTTGGGTAGGTATCTTGGCTACTTTGATAGTCACATCAAAAACTTCAAAAGCAATGCACTGCAAATGAGTCACCATCTTGTTCTTCCAATCAAGATAATTCTCTCCATCAAACTTAGGACTTTCTTTCCTGAAGTACGCCATCTGATCAACCTCAAGTTGTTAAAATTTATTTTTGAGGCACTTGGCTTTGATACCAATTGTTAGGAATAGTCCCAAGAGATAACTGAGAGGGGGGGGTGAATCAGTTATCTACACGATTCAATTCTTTATCCAATTAAGTATACTTAAATCTAAAGCATAAACATAATGAAAGAACACAAGAACACAAAACCAATATTTTGGTTACAGGGAAACCCAAATAGGTAAAACCCCCGGTGGGACTTGATACCCACTAATATTTTGTACTAGTGTATAATGATCCTTGTTAGAAGATCCTTTATGCTATTAGGAGTAGCTTTACAATATATTAAGTACTGTAGACCTGGTCAAGGGTCGAACCCTATTAGGAGTCTTTTACAATAGTCTTTGTTAGGTGAGAGGATGCACTGTTTGAGAGCTCACTGCTCAAATGGGTGAAGGCTAGAACCTTCTAAATAATAGATACACTCTATATATGGATCTTGGTGAACTATGCTTTGACCTACTGTATGGATCAGTTCCAATGAATAGCACAAGTACTTTACTTGGTCACATAGACCTTCTTTTGATGGCTCAACACTTCACACACTCTGCTCTGCTCTTCTTAGTCAACTATGAACCACACTTCAACAATCAAAAAATGACTGCCTATAAATATCTTTCCTCCAAATGATATAATCAAGTCAGCCTGTTAGAACCACCTTGAAATCATATTAGAGAAACCATAACAAACTCCAACAAACATTCTGTCGGCAATAGATAAATGAGATAATTGAGATAACTATACTATTTAATACTATTGGAGAGAAACTAATAGTAATCACCAATAAGATTAACTGGGATCAAGAAATAACTGAAACCAATAACTAAGAAAGAGATAAATATATAGATAATTATAATTATAAGTTATCTTGATAATTATATACATATAGGTTCGAGAAATAACTATTGGGAGCAAGATCGGTTTCAAGAAAGGAGCAACATATTATAATCTTTATTAGAGAGACATTTGAAGGTTTACTACTTGTAGCTATATTTGTTGATGACATTATCTTTGGAGGTAATGACAAACTAAGTGCTGAATTTGCCAAAGAAATTCAAAATGAGTTTGAGATGAGTATGATTGGTCCTATCAAATACTTTTTGGGACTAAATTTGCAGCAGACAGAAAAATGAATTTTTATTAATCAGTCAAAATATATGAAAGAGACACTGAAGAAATTCAATATGGATGATTGAAAGCCAGTAGGAACTCCTATGATCACTGGATGCAAGCTTACAAAAGAAGATGACTCACTAGTAGTAGATATAACATTGTATAAGTCTATGATTGGTAAACTCATATATCTCACTTAGACTAGACTTGATATTTCAAATGCAGTTGGCATCATTGGAAGATTTGTAGCAGAACCTAAACAAAGTCACCTCATGGTAGTAAAAAGAATATTTAGATACTTGCAGGACACTATAGATTATGGTCTATGGTATCCTAATTCATAAAATGTTGAGCTTCATGTGTACACTGATGCAGATTGGGCAGGATGTGTTGATGATAGAAAGAGTACTTCAAGAGGAGCAGTGTTTCTTGGTGATAGACTTCTCACTTAGACAAGCAAGAAACAAAATTGTATTTCTCAGTCAACAGTAGAAGTAGAGTATGTTGCAGCAGCCTTGAATTGTTCTACAATTGTTTGGATCAAGCAGATGATAAAGTATTTTGGAATTCAGATTGATTATCCTATTGTTATTCACTGTGATAACACTAGCACTATCAATATGTCAAAGAACCCTCTGATGCATGCAAAGAAAAAGCACATTGAGATCAAGTATCACTTCCTAAGAGAGAAAGTGGCAGAGAAAAAAGTCAAGTTGGATTATGTGAGTACTAAAGATCAATTGGTAGATATATTCACAAAGCCCTTGCCTAAGGATACTTTTGAGTATCTCAGGGAGAAGTTGGGAGTCATTCCCTTCCCTGTTTCTATTTAGAAGAAAGAAGGAAATGCATTAGTCCTCAGGGACTAGTGGAAGGTTGACTACTCTACCTCAGGAGTAGTACCGATGCTTAAAATGAATGGTGCCCTTTGCCATTGATGTCAAAGGGGGAGTAATATACAGAGTCATGAAAAACATAAACAAAAGAGGAGTAATATACTAAGGGGGAGCATCATTCAGATATGACAATAGTTCAGTTGAGAAAATGGAGAATATTAGAAAATATTGCAGCAGATGGAGGATTCATCTTTGGGGGAGTTTTGAAGAGGAAATGGAAAATTTTATGAAAGAAATGTTCATTTGGGTTGGTGGTGGTTTTTCATTCCACATGTTTCCATCAATGCCAAAGGGGGAGATTGTTGGAGATTTGCCAAGAGGCCAGTACTGACTGTATGTATGTCATTGATGAAAACATATATGGAAATTAGAATGTGTGGAAGTCTTATGTAGTAAGCTTTCAGTATATGTAGCATGGAAATGATATCAACATGATATCATAGGCGGAGAGGTTAACTATTAGTACAGACAGTTATATAGCAGTTGGTGTTAACAGTGTTCCTGATAGAGTTACAAACAATTTTCTATGTATGGTTGTCCATACAGTTATCATAGAGCCTTGCGCACTTGGATATATGTTGAAGACATGTTAGTAATGTTTTAGTTATGGACGCATAGTCTGTTGATGAGTAGAAGTGAAGTTATGCAATCACTATTCACCAGCAACAGTTTCCTTTGTTTATTCAGAAGAGCCGACAAAGATTTTATTGGTTATGTAGTTGCACCTATCCTGTGGGTATGCGCCCTTGGATTTAAGCTTAGAGGAGAGTTATTGATGTTTGGTTAAGAGTGCATGAGTTAATTCAGCTTGAGGAGGAAGATTCAGTTATTTTGGTAGAGCTGACAGTGTGTAGTGTGCGTCTACTATTATCTTATTAGATTGGTCCCAAATTGTGTTGCGTACTTAGTAGAGAGCCAACACAATATTTTTTGGAGTTTGTTATGGTTTCTCTAATATGATTTCAAGGTGGTTCTAATAGGATAACTTGATTATATCATTTGGAGGAAAGATATTTATAGGCAATCATTTTATGATTGCTGAAGTGTGGTTCATAGTCGACGAAGCAGAGCAGAGCAGAGTGTGAAAAGTGTTGAGCCATCAGAAGAAGGTCTATGTGACCAAGTAAAGTTCTTGTGCTATTCATTAGAACTGATCTAGACAACAGGTCAAAGTGCAGTTCACTAAGATCTAGATATAGTGTGTATCTATTATTCAGAAGGTTGTAGCCTTCGCCCATTTGAGCAGAGAGCTCTCGGATAGTGCGTCCTCTCCCCTAATAGGGACAATTGTAAAAGACTCGTAACAGGGTCCGACCCTTGACCAGGTCTACTATATTAAATATATTGTAAAGAAACTCCTAACAGGGTTCAGGATCTTCTAACAAGGATCATAATACTCTAGTGCAGAATATTAGTGGGTGTCAATTCCCACTGAGGTTTTTACCTATTTGGGTTTCCCTGTAACCAAAATATTGGTGTTGTGTTGTTGTGTTCTTTCATTGTGTTTATTCTTTATGTTTAAGTATACTTAATTGGATAAAGAATTGAATCTTGTAGATAACTGATTCATCCCCCCCTCCCCTCTTAGTTATCTCTTGGGACTATTCCTAACATTACAATACAAAAATATTATAATACAATGTAATTTTTAAGTGATAGAATTTTTTTTTTATTGTGGGCTTTGCCCACTAGAAAACTGTTTGATACATAACTTTTTTGTGAACAGATGTCTGATGCCAAAAAAGGGGTGGTGCAGGAAAAAATTCATGTAGATAAAATTGGAAACATCATGCCACTACTTTGACATGCAGTTAAACCTGTTCCACTACATGGAGATAAAACTAGAAATCTAGCAGTAAATATCAAATTTTTGTCATCTATTAAAAAATGATCCTTAGAAGAAGAAATGAATAAATGTTTGGGAAATGAATTTGGATAAGCTTGTGTTGTATTTGAAACATATTTTGTATTCATGTTAGTTGCAACAAAATGGAGTCTGGCATGAAACACACATTGTAACTAGAGAGGTCCAGAAAGAAGTGAATAGATATAATGAATCTTGTTTCTGATGACAAATACAAAGAAATTGAAAAGACCATGACAAGTTTAGATCTCAAAATAATTAGTAGTTGAATATAATTTTGATTCTGCATTCTTTGAAAATCTTCAGGCTACGTCAGAGAACTTTTATTTGCCTAAGTTGCATTGAACTTTAAGAAGACATTACTGCATTTTTTATGGCCTCTAGATCATCTTGATTTTTGTTCACTTCACTTCAATTTTAACTTAGGCAATGCCAGTATCATTCATCATGTGTGTATCACATGGATTGTTTTGAGTAAAATCTTGTATGGTTTTTTAATTATTGAAACTTAGAACTGAATGACTTAAATTTTTCTAGGTAGGTGAAAAAATATTTTTATTATTTGGAGCCTAATGGAGTAGTCTATGAAATTTGGCACTAGGTGGCTTCAAAGTTTCATTGGGACAAATGTATTGTCAAAAGAGAGGAGTCTAAATTATATTGCGTGTCTTTGTTTAAATAGAAATTATTCCTCACAAATGAGATTTCGATGAGACAACACCAACATAATTCTTCAAGCTTACATCTTGTGTGAGCTTATTATTTCTATAAAGTTTATTATATGACAGTTGATCAATTGTAAAGAGATAAGGTTCAATTTTTTGCAATGATACTTATGGGAAATTCTAAAGGCTTTAAGCTTAGCTAACTCTGTAATTTTTGTTAGTTTTTTCATTCTTTTGAGGTAGAAATTTGGAGTGGGAATTCTCAGACAATCTGATTGTTTAAGTTCAACATACACTAGTACAATTGGCACTTGTTTCTGACGGACAATTGGTCAAATTTTCTACCAATATTGGTCGAATAATTGACCAATGGTTTGGTCGCTATTTTTTGAGTCGAATGTTTGACATATCATTGTTAATGTAGAAAGTTCTATATGAATCTTGGTCGAAATTCACATCTGCTATTAGGAATTCATTAGGTCAAACTTTCGACCAAACTAGGTCAAAATCTTTAGACCTTTCGACCTTCCTTGGTCGAAATCTTTAGACAGTCCGACCAGGATGCCAAACCCACGAAGATAAATTTTGACAGAAATTGGTCGACATTTAGACAAAACTTTGTGAGGGTTTTGACCAAAGGTTGTCAAAATTTTGACTAATAATGGAATGTTAAAAAAAAAACAATTGAAGATAAATATCCAGAGTAATCACCAATGACATCCTGCTTGGTGATTAGTTTAGATATTTATCTTCAGGTGTTACTTTACATTAATATATATCGCTGTGTATTTTTTTATGTTACTGTACTATTTTTTTTAATGGTAATTGGTAATTTAATTAATCTTAACGGGTTAGAACCTATCCCAAACTAGGGATAGCTACATTCCAGAGAGCTATCTCCCCAAATATTCGATAAACCCACATCAATCACACAAGCTTCAGAAGAAAGAAAGAAAGAAATTCCATAGTTTTCTCTAAACTCCACCCTTTTTCTGAGAATGAAGGATCATGTCAAAAGCTTTCTTTTCATTTTTCCTTTTTCTCCCTTTCATAGTTTCCCACCCATCCTCCAATTTGGCTGCCTCAGTTTGCCAATCCTCGAGATTATCCCCTGAAATACAACCCACACTCAAGCAAAACTTCCCATGTTGATGCAGATGATCATCTAATCTCTCATCCACCTTGTCTCGACATCCAATAGGTCCTTTCTTTTCTTTGCCCTCTGGTGTGGCTGCTACCTTTCTAGCACTCTGTCCATCATCCAAACCATCCACCAGGATGCAACCTTGGACTTAATTTTTCCAATTTGGACTTAAGTCTAATTTAATTTGTCTGTGGACTGAGACCTTAAATTATTGAGCTTCTCTTTGTTTTGAGAATATAAGTTTAACATTCTCTACTTAACAGGGCCAACCACGTGAAGGTGGAAGCTCATCTGGCCCCTCCTAGGAGCCTCTTATGACTCTTTACGATATTTTAAGACCTCTAAGATGTATTCTTAGGGATTGTAAAGGGTCTTAAAGGGTCATAAGGGGTCCTGGGACACAACAGCTAAGAAACATAAATGTAGGCATCATGGTCACAATTTTTTGGAGACAACTTAATTGAGTGGTATACCTAGATGATGCAAAGAAACTACTACTCCTTCGGTTCCAAGTTGACACTGCGGGATCCAAAAACCATATATAAGGAATAAATTTAGAGAGTGGAGGAGGGCCATAATGATCAAAATAATATAGGACAAACCTCAGGTTAAATGAGGCAACTGCAAACATTTTAATAGATTTTCATTATTAAATAATGAAATTTGCATATACTAGTGTTCTAAGTCCCCTCATTACATGATTTATTATTGTAAGCCCCCTCTGACTTATGTGTCTAGAAAATAAAACTAAAACCTATTGGGATTGAGAAAAACCTTATAAAACAACAACATCTAAGAAGGGTCACTTGCCAACATCTTTTGAATACATCTGTTGGAAGACCTTGTATTCATGAGCAGATGTTGGCAAGTGATCCTTCTTAGCTATTGTTATTTTATAAGGTTTGTCTCAATCCTAATAGGTTGTAGTTTCATTTTCTAGATGCGTAAGTCATAGGGGGCTTACAATAATAAATCATGTAATGAGGGGGCTTAGAACACTAGTATATGCAAATTTCATTATTTAATAATAAAAATCTATTAAAATATTTGCAGTTGCCTCATTTAACTTGAGGTTTGTCCTATATTATTTTGGTCATTGTGGACCTCCTATGCTCTCTAAATTTATTCGTTATCTATGGTCTTTGGATCCCATAGTGTCAACTTGGAACCAGAGGAGTAAAAGTTGCTTTGCATCGTCTATGTATACAACTCAATTATGTTGTCTCCAAAAAATTGTGACCATGATGCCTACATTTATGTTTCTCAGCTATTGTGATATCTGCATTTATGTTTCTTAGTTGTTGTGTTTATGTGCATGTTTTTTATGTGTTTGGGAAGACATATTTCTATCTTGGGCCTGGATCCTTCGACAATTAGCTTCATAATAATGAAGTAGATGACATATGAGCAATTAGCTTCCCAAGAAAAATCCCATAAATGAACTATGTGTACCCCAATTCCTGTGCCCTCTGTGCGTACCCAAAGGATATATTTGAAACAACAAGGGTAAGGCTAAATTTAACCTTATTGTTTCAAATATATCATTTAGGTACGCGTAGAGGGCACATGAATTGGGGTACACAGTTCATTTATGAGATTTTTCTTGGGAAGCTAATTGCTCAGCTCTCATCTACTTTATTTTTTATCAAGCTAATTGTCGAAGGATCCAAGCCTTGGCTAGAAAGATGTCTCCCCATTCTGTTTAAGCCATATTCCTTGTTCTTGTCAAACTTCCTTGGTACGGTAGGCCTTCTCTTTGTAGTACTCTTTTTCAATCTATGTTCGATGATAAGCATCTTCCTCTTTTTCCTAATTGTAGCTAGAGCTTCCTTTTCATCATGATTCAACTCCACTTCCCCCATCTCATCATCCTCATCACCCTTAGCTACCATCCTAAGCCCTTCTTCCCTCTCTAGTTCTTCAAGCCTCCATAAGATATCTGGATCAATAAAGTCTGCAACATTGTGCCCATCCATGACCTCAGGAATATCATCTTCTTACCACTCTTCATTTCCCAAAGCATACCACTTCTTCAAGCTTGTAGAGTAAAATCCAACCCCATTATTTTCATTCTCAATATCCTTCTCCATCTTCATGGCCTCCTTGGCAGCACGCACCCTGGCATCCAAAACAACTTGAGAAATACAAGGGGGCCTCTCTTTCCCATCTCACAGCTTGGGCATTGCAACATGAATCCTATTGAGACAACTACTGATCTTCTTCGACATCATCTTAATTTCCACTCTCTGCTCCAACAACCTCTCACATGCCACATTCTTCACTGAAATCACCCCTTCTTCCTTCAAAGCACTCATAGAGAGTAGCTCACCATCATTCCCCCTCCTAATTCCCAAAGAACCCACCCATATTTTTCCCAGCCTCAGATCTCATCTCTGCAACCAATTTTGCATCCTCCTCCGGTAGTGTCTCTAGTGGTTGCAAATCAATCTTATTACAAACTACAATAAGAGGCTTATTGGCAAACAAAGGTTTTATGCTATGAAATAGAGCTGCCTGTTGTGCAATACTATAACCATAGGACCCTGAAACATCAAGGAAAAAAAAAAAGTCACCTTCAAATGAGCCAAGGCAATAATACTGAGCATCTCAATGGTGTTCCTGTCCTCCAAGGGGTGGTCCAAAATACCCGGGGTATTAATAACCTGATACCTCAAGTACTTATAATTAGTATGCCCAAAAAATAAAGACTTAGTAGTAAAAGCATAAGGTTTCACATCCACATCTGCCCTAGTAATCTTATTAATAAAAGAACTCTTACCAACATTAGGGTACCCACAGATCAAAATAGTCCTAGTATTTGGGTCAATAGATAGCAACATTTCCATATGCTGCCTCACATGTTTGAGGTAAGCCAAACTCGGTCCAAATCTCTTAACATTGGTACACATCTGTCCAAGTGCAACAACCTTCAAAGATTTGTAGCGGTAAAGAGAATCCCCATATTTTACCAACCTAACATAGTCTTTGGCCACTTTGGCAATGAGATTGCGAGCAGTATTTATCTGGCCCTTCACCAGATTGTTCATGAAAAAAAATTACAAAACTGAACCAATGACATGTTTACAACAAAAAACAAATTACAAAACTGAACCAATGGCATGTTAACACAAATTATTTTTACAAAACTGAACCAATGGCATGTCTACAACAAAGAAATAGAATGATAATAATATGTTGAAAATTCTATTATGTTTAATACATGCCAAAGGACCAGTCCCAACAATTCTTAAACATACTTTATCTGATATGATGAATTCTTAATAAAGGTCTAATTTTGTGGACTGCTAGCACAAAGGAAGATTTGAACTAGCCAAATCTTCCTTGTACCACACAAAAAATTGTGTGATAACTATGTCTACTCCAACCTTAATTGTTTAAGAATTCATCATATCAGATAAAGTATGTTTAAGAATAGTTGGGAGTTCTATTAGACCTTTGTTGTAAACATGTCATTGGTTCAGTTTTGTAATTTTTTTTTTTGTGTTAAATGCATTTAAATGGAACCTTGCTCTATTTAGTTTTCTTTCATTGTTAATTCATGGGATTATAAGCAACAACTTGTCAGAAATGACAATTAAAATTTATGTTTGTCTCCTCGTTCATGCCTTGTTTGCTGCAGTCCTACACCTGGGTGGAAATGAATGGGTGGTTGGGATAAAAATCCCAAGAAGAGGGAAAATTCTATCCCTTTGGAATTTACTTTTGTTGTCAACTTGACAACAAATTTCTTATTTAGATTGTTAATACAGTCAATTTGGTGACTGGTATCAGACAATTAGAAGTTAGTTAGTAGTTACAGTCGGTTTATTAGAGTTAGGAGTCTATTTCAAAGACATCCACATGAAGTGGAGTGGGTGTGGTTAAATTGATGTATCAAGGAACAAATGAAAAAGGTCTTTTAATCAATAAAGATAATACCATTCTCAAAATCCTATATGAACCTGTTGAAGTTTGTTGTATGAATTAGTGCACTAATTCAACACTAGTCATCACAAGTAGATGAGTAGGTGGAATCATACTAAGTTGAAAATCAGTGATTTTGAATCATATTATAAGACTGTTTAGGGTCATGGAGACCTAGGGGCAAGTGGGGATATGAGTTGCTTTGTTGAGGGAGGGCTAATTAGGCCTAGTTGGAGAGTTAGAGGGTGAAGGAAATATTCACCAATAAAATGATGAAGGACTAAGACTGAGATGAATTTAGTAACTCCGAAAAGGGTACTAGAAAATGTATAAACATTGCTGGGTTATTTGGGAAGTTTGTGAATGAATTTCTGATTTTAGGGTGTGAAGGGCTACTAGGTAGGCCTAAAAAGGCTATAGAAGAGGAATGGTAGAAGTTGAGTTGATTGGAGTGAATGAGAAGTTGGAACATGGTAGATATACCATAATAAGATGATCTATGGTGTTGGAATCATGGTGAGAGGTCTAGTTGGAGTTTTGGTATGGTAGAGGCACTAGGTGCACTAGGTGGCCTAGAATGAAGTTGGTGTAATGAGAGATTGGAAAAAGGAAGTGAGAAGGTGAACTTGTGTGGAATGGTTGTGGGAGTGAGTTACAAAGTTAGAGAACTCTATTTGATCTTTGAGTAGGATTGATTCCTTGAGTTGATTCCAAGTTTCTTGTCGAATCCTCAAGTTGAGTTGGCTTATTTAAGGTGATAGTAGAGGGCTCTGCATCAGCACTCTACAAAATTAGACCTTTATTTTAAATGCATTTAACACAAAAAAAATTACAAAACTGAACTAATGGCATGTTTAAAACACAGAAATAGAATGATATTAATATGCTGAAAATTCTATTCTGTTTAATACATGCCAAAGGACCAGTCCCAACAATTCTTAAACATACTTTATTTGATATGATGAATTCTTAATAAAGGTCTAATTCTGTAGATAGCTAGCATGAAGGAAGATTTTACATAGCCAAATCTTCCTTGTACCACACAAAAAATTGTGTGATAACTATGTCTACTCCAACCTTAATTGTTTAAGAATTCATCATATCAGATAAAGTATGTTTAAGAATAGTTGGGAGTTTTATTAGACCTTTGTTGTAAACATGTCATTGGTTCAGTTTTGTAAATTTTCTTTTTGTGTTAAATGCATTTAAATGGAACCTTGCTTTGTTTAGTTTTCTTTCATTGTTAATTCATGGGATTATAAGCAACAACTTGTCAGAAATGGAAATTAAAATTTATGTTTGTCTCCTCGTTCATGCCTTGTTTGCTGCAGTCCTACACCTGGGTGGAAATGAATGGGTGGTTGGGATAAAAATCCCAAGAAGAGGGCAGATTCTACCCCTTTGGAATTTACTTTTGTTGTCAACTTGACAACAAATTTCTTGTTTAGATTGTTAATACAGCCAGTCTGGTGACTGGTATTAGACAGTTAGAAGTTAGTTAGTAGTTACAGTCAAATTATTAGAGTTAGGAGTCTATTTCAAAGACATCCAAGTGAAGTGGAGTGGGTGTGGTAGAATTGATGTATCAAGGAACAAATGGAAAAGGTCTTTTAATCAATAAAGACAATACCATTCTCAAAAACATGTATGAAACTATTGAAGTTTGTTGTATGAACTAGTGCACTAATTCAACACGAGTCATGGAAAGTAGATGAGTAGGTAGAATCCTACTAAGTTCAAAATCAATGATTTTGAATAATATTATAAGACTATTTAGGGTCATGGAGACCTAGAGGCAAGCGGGGATATGAGTTGCTTTATTGAGGGAGGGCTAATTAGACCTAGTTGGAGAGTTAGACAGTGAAGGAAGTCTTCACCAGTCAAATGATGAAGGACTGAGAATGAGATGAATTTGGTAACTCTGAAAAGGGTACTAGAAAATGTAAAAACATTTCTATATTATTTGGGAAGTTTGTGAATGATTTTCTGATTTCAGGGTGCGAAGGGCTACTCGACAGGCCTAGAAAGGCTATAGAAGAGGAATGGTAGAAGTTGAGTTGATTGGAGTGAATGAGAAGTTGGAACATGGTAGATATACCATAATAAGATGATCTATGGTGTTGGGATCAAGGTGAGAGGTCTAGTTGGAGTTTTGGTATGGTGGAGGCACTAGGTGCACTAGGTGGCCTAGAATGAAATTGGTGCAATGAGAGATTAGAAAAAGGAAGAGGGAAGGTGAACTTGTGTGGAATGGTTGTGGGAGTGAGTTACAAAGTTAGAGAACTCTATTTGATCTTTGAGTAGGACTGATTCCTTGAGTTGATTCCAAGTTTCTTGTTGAATCCTCAAGTTGAGTTAGCCTATTTAAGGTGATAGTAGAGGGCTCTGCATCAGCAGTCTATAGAATTAGACCTTTATTTTGAATGCATTTAACACAAAAAAAAATTACAAAACTGAACCAATGGCATGTTTATAACAAAGAAATAGAATGATATTAATATGCTGAAAATTCTATTCTGTTTAATACACACCAAAGGACCAGTCCCAACAATTCTTAAACATACTTTATCTGATATGATGAATCCTTAATAAAGCTCTAATTCTATAGACTGATAGCATGAAGGAAGATTTGAACTAGCCAAATGTTCCTTGTACCACACAAAAAATTGTGTGATAACTATGTCTACTCCAACCTTAATTGTTTAAGAATTCATCATATCAGATAAAGTATGTTTAAGAATAGTTGGGAGTTCTATTAGACCTTTGTTGTAAATATGCCATTGGTTCAGTTTTGTAAATTTGTTTTTTGTGTTAGATGCATTTAAATGGAACCTTGCTCTGTTTATTTTTCTTTCATTTTTAATTCATGGGATTATAAGAAACAACTTGTTAGAAATGACAATTAAAATTTATGTTTGTCTCCTCGTTCATGCCTTGTTTGCTGTAGTCCTACACCTAGGTGGAAATGAATGGGTGGTTGGGATAAAAATCCCAAGAAGAGGGTAGATTCTGCCCCTTTGGAATTTACTTTTGTTGTCAACTTGGTAACAAATTTCTTGTTTAGATTGTTAATATAGTCAGTTTGGTGACTGGTATCAGACAGTTAGAAGTTAGTTAGTAGTTACAGTTAGTTTATTAGAGTTAGGAGTCTATTTCAAAGACATCCACATGAAGTGGAGTGGGTGTGGTTGAATTGATGTATCAAGGAACAAATGGAAAAGGTCTTTTAATCAATAAAGACAATACCATTCTCAAAAACCTGTATGAACCTGTTGAAGTTTGTTGTATGAACTAGTGCACTGATTCAACACAAGTCATGGCAAGTAGATGAGTAGGTGGAATCATACTAAGTTGAAAATCAATGATTTTGAATAATATTATAAGACTGTTTAGGGTCATGGAAACCTAGAGGCAAGCTGGGATATGAGTTGCTTTGTTGAGGGAGGGCTAATTAGGCCTAGTTGGAGAGTTAGAGGGTGAAGGAAATATTCACCAATAAAATGATGAAGGACTGAGACTAAGATGAATTTAGTAACTTTGAAAAGTGTACTGAAAATTCTAAAAAAATTGTTGGGTTATTTGGGAAGTTTGTGAATGATTATCTGATTTCAGGGTGTGAAGGGCTACTAGGTAGGCCTAGATAGGCTATAGAAGAGGAATGGTAGAAGCTGAGTTGATTGGAGTGAATGAGAAGTTGGAACATGGTAGATATACCATAATAAGATGATCTATGGTGTTAGGATCAAGGTGAGAGGTCTAGTTGAATTTTTGGTATGGTGAAGGCACTAGGTGCACTAGGTGGCCTAGAATGAAGTTGGTGTAATGAGAGATTGGAAAAAGGAAGTGGGAAGGTGAACTTGTGTGGAATGGTTGTGGGAGTGACTTAAAAAGTCAGAGAACTCTATTTGATCTTTGAGTAGGATTGATTCCTTGAGTTGATTCCAAGTTTCTTGTTGAATCCTCAAGTTGAGTTGGCCTATTTAAGGTGATAGTAGAGGGCTCTACATCAGCAGTCTACAAAAAAAAATTACAAAACTAAACGAATGGCATGCTTACAAAAAAGAAATAGAATGATAATAATATGCTGAAAATTCTATTATGTTTAATACATGCCAAAGGACTAGTAGGAGGGAGGGAGAGAGAGAGAGAGAGATATTGATGCTCTGCTTAGCCATTACCTTAGAAAAATGAGCAAGAAACCAAAAAAGAAATGATTGTAATTAACATTTTTTGCTAATGAAAGAACATTGTCTTAATGGATGTAATTTTGTACTAGTAAATGTTGATGAATGATGTGTTAATGAAGTATTCATGAATTTTGTGTGTGAATGAATTTTATGTGTTAATGAATGTTATCATGTGATTATAATTTGATTGAATGTTATATTTAAAAAATGGATGAATGAATGAATAAATTTTATTAGATGTTAATGGGGAATTCATTCATTCATCCATTTTTGAAATATAACATTCAATCTTTATAATCACATGATAACCTTCATTAACACATAAAATTCATTCACACACAAAATTCATGAATAATTCATTAACACATCATTCATCAACATTTACTAGTACAAAATTACATCCATTAAGACAACGTTCTTTCATTAGCAAAAAATGTTAATTACAATAATTTCTATTTTGGTTTCTTGCTCATTTTTCTAAGGTAACGGCTAAGTGGAGCATCAATATACTCATCATTCATCTCTCTCTCTCTCTCTCTCTCTCTCCTACTCTTGTGCTAGGTCTGACTTATATAATCAAATGTTGATCCAAACTCTCTCAATTATTTAATTAGTCTATATTTATATAAAAAGATTATATCTTTATGTAGTAATGAATTAAATAAGATTTGAATAAGATATGGGGGGGAATATGTATTGTATTGAGAGATTCTTAAGCACCTCATGCTATTTTATAACTCATGATAGTTATAACATGAGAGTTTATAACTCATGTACCTCATGCTAGTGTGCTTGGATTAGACTAGACATTATCCAACCACCTATGAGGGTTGTCACTGTTATTAATTGGTGTAAAAGGAGGACTGCCTATGTGTTATAGCACTTTATATAAATACTCACTATTTGGATAATGTCTAGTTTTGGATAATTTGGCAATTCTAGACTTGGGCCTTTGATCTTCGAGCACTTTATATAATTTTGGCATTCTGGACTTGGGCCTTTGATCTTCGAGAACTTTATATAAATACTCACTATTTGGATAATGTTTAGTCTAATGAAAAATAGTGTATACAAGGTATCCAAGCACACTAGCATGAGGTACATGAGTTATGTTCATCTCACTAGATATAGATGGGCATTAATGCTCAATTGAATGATACGTTCCCATAAAAATGTGAACTCCTATTAATCTACAAACTCTCATGTTAAACAATTACAAAATAAAGTCAACATAGTTCCTTTAACACAACCAAAGTTAAAATTAAATTATCTCTATCCCTAAGATAAACTAAGTAGCCTTCATATATTTTATGTCAAATCTTCCTTCATGCTAGCAGTTGGTGTAGGAGCACCAAGGTCAAAGGTAGGAGTTATGAAGAGCACCAGGGTCACTGATGGATCCTTAGGTGTAGTTGAAACCAAATGGCCTTCAAAGGTCATTGAATCATGTAAGAAGAATATTCATGGTCATATGATATTGTTTTGATCATATATTGATCTTATTGTAATCAAATTTTGAATGTAAACCTTAATGGCAATGATAAGCCTAAAAGGTACCTAGGTGTCACTCAAAATAGATTATGGATTGATCCTAGGTTAGGGGATTAGGAAAATGACCAATAATGGTTTTAAAAGATTGTTAATATAGTCAGTTTGGTGACTGGTATCAGACAGTTAGAAGTTAGTTAGCAGTTACAGTCAGTTTATTAGAGCTAGGAGTCTATTTCAAAGACATCCACATGAAGTGGAGTGGGTGTGGTTGAATTTATGTATCAAGGAACAAATGGAATAACCAAGAAAACACTATACATTAAATCATGTGATTGATAGCAGATTAGGGCTCACCTAAGCCATAAACATGAAGAATTATTGTAAAAAAAGATGTAAACCATATATATGTGCACTTGAGGCAAAGAGAAGTTACGCCATATCCATATTAAAATATTAGTTACAATATGAAAATACTAAACTGACTAATTCCTGAGCTCATCTCCGCATATGGTTGCAACAAATATATGCGATTACAATACATAGAAGGCATCGTAAAAATATAATTTCAGCATTTTCCCTAGCCTGACATGTTTTGCACTCAAATCCTTTATTGCGGATAAGTGGAGATGGGCAGATAGATGCATATGAGTTGTCATCGACCCAACTAAAGTATCCGTAGCCATTATTTCCCTATGATGCCCAATCTACATTAGTTCTTATAATATAATGAATAGTATTTACATTAGAAACATTAAATATATACACATTAGCAACCTTTTTTCTATTTGGGAAGCACCAAAATTGTCGTCCAAGGTTGCTCTGTGTCCGTGAAGTCTTCAACACACATTGCCCACCACCACATTAACAGTTTGGCACATTGACAAGAGCCATCGGGCCTATATCAATAATGCACCACACCATCGTTACTACATTTATTACATAAATAATATAACATATAATCATATGATTATAATAATCATACATTCACCACTATTGTTCTATTGTAGATTCAAGTACTTAAAAAATGTTTGCAATCAATGGTTTGAACAAAGATGTCATTCTAGGGCAGCAAGGACAATTTAACTAGACCTGAGCTAGAATTAGTCAACTTCAAGGCCTTCATAAAGAGGGTTTCCAATGAACAAGTGTCCAACTTAAGGTCTCTTCAAAGGATACAAAACAAAGAAAAGCATAGTCCAACAAATAAGAATTATGTCTAGTTCACTAGCTATTGATATATGAAGTTTCCATCCATGAGTAAATAGGATCTCAATTTTCAGTAACCAGTGGTTCCATATAGCAGTAATAAGTTTGCAAATCAACCTAATATATTCATACTTAGTGCTCATAGGATATAGAAACATCACTAACTCTCAATACATCATTCAAAATCCAACATCATGTGACTAGCAAGCAACTAGATACAACAACAAAATAGGGTCTTTATGTCAAAGATTGTAGCTGCGATAAAGATCTTTATCTCTGATTTTGCTATATGTTGAAATTGGGACAATACCTCTGTATTGCATCAACAGCTAGAGAAGATATTTATGATGAGATTTCCATCATTTTAAGTGAGCACAATGTGGCATTCAATGTGTGCTAGGTGTCACACTCTAAATATTTGATATTTTATTATATGAAAAGACATGGGACATGCAAAGAGTCATGCGTTTGGAAATATGAAGAGATTTGTTTTTGGAAATTGAAGAGACCTTTGGTTGTGATATGAAGAGTCTCTCAATTCTATACATATACGTGATTGCATCAAGTTGAAAAAGTGTTGCACTTGAACTTCTATCATTAATAAAAGAGATATTTTTTTGGTGTGGATGGGTTTTTCCCTCTAGTTGGAGGGTTTTCCCAGGATAAAGTCATTCTCTTTTGTACCTATTTTGTTCTACTTCTATTTATTATTGTTTATCTTTATTTTCTGGGCATAACTTTAACATGGTATCAGAGCGGGTTAGATAACAACATATAAGGGAGTTTCTCTTGTTTTAGTTGTTTTATTGCGGATTGTATTGAGCATCTTTGTTTTGTATGTAGGAGTGTTAATGTTTAAGGCACGTGTTCTATCTTGTTGGTAGTGTATCGCATTGTGCCTCTCCTACTTGGCATATCTTGTGTTGTTGACGATGATTTCATCCTAGTTGTTTATTATTGTGTTGTCGGTTTAATTCTGGAATGTTTGTTCCTTTGCTCATGTCATCAATGGTTCTCATATTATTAATTAATGGAACTTATTATGTGTGTCAATGGTTCCATACAACCATTCTTGCACTAATAAACTAAGAAATGGTGCCAAATGAAGGGAATTGTTGGTTTAGTGTTCAACAACAACACTTGATATTTAGAGAATCATATTCAATAAGGAGACTCAAAAAAATAAAATTCCATCGACATCTAATCAGGTTGAAGATATCACCACTAATAAGCTACTCCCAATATCTTACATAGCTATCACATTAGAGGTCATTCTCATAGCATGATAGTCTAGACATATATACATTAAATCTGCCACACTATTCATCTCTAGTAATAGATTCTTAAGATAAGCCTATATTTTATCTTGTCATCAACTTTTAAAATGAAGTTTGGAATATGAATCTCTATTTTATTTTCATTTGACAATCCTTATCCTTATCACATACGAACTTCAATTTCTTTGCTTGGCCAGTAAAATAAAGATCTATTTAATTTGTTTTAGATTACACTTACCAGATTAGCAGTTTTTAGTCCATTGTGTGATGGTGATTCAAAACTTACATCCAATCGTACCGACTCACGGTTATCTTTACTAGACCACGGTGTTCTCTTGTTTTCACAAGAAGATCCATCATAACTAATAGAATGCATTGAATTTTCACATTCCAATGCATTATGTATAGTTCCTTTCTGTATCTCTTCCCTAGATCTAGTTCTATTTGTGCATGATTTAAGTTGATCTTCACTTTTGCTGCCAATTTGGGAAAGACCTTTCACTAGAAGCATGATAATTGGTATCTCATAGGATTGACAATCCTTATCGGTCAAACAACATAGTCAAGGATTAGTCATCATCGGCACATTTCTTATACTCGTTAAGCCACCACTTGAAATGATTACTTCGTGAGTTATTTTCTTAGTAATTGTAACATCGCTCTTCATTGTGATGGATAGAGGCCACAACGGAAGACATCATTAGTATACTCCTTTTGTATTGCAACATCATTAGTTTGGTTATCTCCAAATTCCATGTGCATCATCATGAAAACTTGTCTTCATAGTATGAATATGAATTAAATATTTGCCGCTGAAGATTACATCCAACCACAATAGGTATGATACCATGAGCGTTATTGTTTTTACTCCAATAAATTATAAATGGATGCCAATGGATGGAATGTATAAATGGATGCCCTAGCTCGTGGGTAATTAATGATACTCCAAGAAAGTAATAATAGTGGTAATATGAAGAGCACGATCCAAGGGCATATGCCATGTAAAACAATGGTGGACACTAGTTAGCATAGTAGAGAAGGAAATGTGTCTCCAATGATTCCATGAGGATCTCAGGTTCTAAAAGCAGTAAGCAATATAACCAGAGAATCCAATGAACACACACTAACATGATGTCCTAGTTCACTAACACAACAAGTGTGATAAAATCAAAGATGCAAATCAAGCTCACGGGCTGTAGTAACAGAAAACAAACATTACATGATGCCCTAGCTCATAATAAAATAGTGAGAATCTAGATGTAAATGCCATAATCAAATCATCCAAAGAAATGAACTCAATGCCATGGACACAACAGAGCATGGAGTAATGATCACTGTAAGACGTGCCCTCAAAATACATGATGGTATTCAATCAAGTGATCAAATGCAATGTATTCTATCAAAATGGAGAGGATATAACGACACAATCCCTACCTCAATGAGCTTCCATTTGATAAGGAGAGGAAAAGCCAAGTTTCCAAAACCAAGCTTGAAGATCAAAGGCCCAAGTCCAAATAAAAACAGCAACCCCTATACACAGTGCCGAATCCGCCCTAGCTGATGAGGTTTCACGTGCTGCAACTCTTGAAAAAATTCATTGTGGTAATAATGAAATGAGAAATGAAATCTTTTTCTTTTTAAGTTATGCTCGTGTTCGTTGAAATTTTGACGTACACAGTATTGGTCGAACTTTCGACTAACACGGGCATGGATTAAAAAAAAATGAAAGTTTTCCTTCTATAATCCGACCAACCAAAACTTTTTTATTTCATGGTCGAAAATTTTGGTAGAAAAACTAGATCAAATGTACTAGTGATATGACAATGATAGAGTGAGCTAATGTGTTTCTGTTCTACAACATTCATGAGATAGGTAAGTAAGAATCTATTGGTAAGTGCAGAGAAAAAGGCCAAGGGCCTATTCATTATTAAATTTATTTGTAGGTCTTGATATTTATAATTATTTTACAACACCCATAGATAAAGCCTACCTTGCAAGGCTCCTAACAACTATACATTGTTGATTTATTTGAAATATGTTTTTCAATCATTGGAGGACGTACACAAATTGCTTGGTAGTTTTGCAGGAGGGTGTACATTTTTTGTCATGCATGTGTAATGTGATAGTGAATATAAGTTCATTTTCAATCATATCTCTGTTTGCATGGCATCGCCTGGCCTCCTGCTTCATCAATAATTTATGGATTAATTTAGCTTTGGAGTACCTCGGGTGTCCCTATAGAAAATTGCTACGTTAGTTTTTTCTTATACTTTTATTAAATTTTATACCTATTCTTATCACAGTTTTATCATATACCATTTGTAGATATTTTACTTTAGCTTGTATGATATAAGAAATGAAAATGAATCTTCTCTATACTTCCCATGCTTGTAAATAGAATTAGCGGAAATTGTTAGTGCTGCTATCATATTAGGAAGAATTTAGTAATTCATGCTTCACACATTGTTTTAAGAAACACATGAGATCACACCACATGGAAGTTTCAATGACCACACAACCATCCATATATTTAACCACAAAAGCTATGATATATTATATAGTGGTTACATGTCTATCTTGCACTCAACTTTTGGGGGATGTTGGTTGTATGGAAATGAGATCAGAAGATATTTCCTTCCTCTAGTAAAAGTCAATTGTCCTTTATAGGAAATTGAAATAATGATTGTTCCATCATCTGGGTTAAGTTGAAAGATTTAATGGGCGAATTTCAAGTTTTAAGGAAAAACATAATGGTAGAATACGAAGATATAATTGAAAGAAGATTTTACACTATAAAAGGGCAGAATTCAGATGAAGATACAATTAAAAACACCATCTCAACGAGGGAGAGTGAAAAAGTACTACAAGAATCCATTCAAGAGAAAGGTCAAGGTCGTATTCTTGAAACAATAAATGGGATACATGTAACGCAATGCTTGATAGTTTTTCCTCATGGTGATCTTGATAATGAATTGCTGATAGAATTTTCATTTTAAGCTTATCCTTGTAAAATTTTGTATACTTCAGACTCATCCTAAGGTTTTAGAAGAAAATGATCCGGATTCTTTCATGATTTGGTAACATGAGCGTCGTCATGCAGTTAAGGAGATTGAGCGAAATCAGCTTCTTTTGGACATGTATGTGCTTGTAGAAGCACATGGAGAGGAACTAAATAACATTGAATATGATGTTGCCCATGCTGCAAATTATGTTGTGCTTGGAACAAAACAACTTCATACTCCAAAAATCCACCAAAGAAGTAGTTGAAAATGGATGTTTATTGCAATCATTATCTTGTTGATTATAAGCCTCATAATTATTATTCCTATTCTTACAAGCATGAAGAAGCCATGAAGATAAAATTTATTGCAGATTCAGGCACTACAGTTGCCATGATTTTTTAAAATTCAATTTGAACTCCTAGCATTGCATTCTCTAAGGGTTGAATATAAACAAACATTATTGTAGTATAAAGGTAGTCAGGTGGTGATATACTTCTTACAACACAGCTTCATTGCAACGTTTGTTGTAGAACTCTTGTGTCTTTTTTTGGATAGTTGAACAATTGAATTCTATTTTTTAATCTCTATTTTCAATTATCATCTCTTCACATCCTATTAGCATTCCAATCAAGTTTCCCAGTGGAATATTTGATGCAATAGCCTTTATCCAGAATTAGTTCTCTTCTTTCTGAATAGCCAATGATAAGCAACCATCAACAATTTGTTTTCTTTATTTTCACATAAAATTTGATCAATTTCAGTCTTTCAAAATTTTGAGTTTTTTCCATATCGACTATATAATATGCATTCACTTTAATGAACAACATAATTTTTTTGGTGTGCTACAGTAGAAGAGTGAAGTGTAAATGAATACACTATATTCTAAATGTCCTCTTAAAATTTTATTTGCAACTCCTTGATGAGTTTGAAGAATGTCTTGAAGAATACCTTTGACTTATTTACCACACATGGATTCACTATTAAGATCAGTTTTCGTATCTCTTAATTTGTAGTCTCCAATATATTATATAACATTCACTATCTATATAATCATTGTACCTCCTTTTTTGTGCAAGGGCTAATAATTATATAGATTAAGAAATATAGCCTTCAAGGCATTTGACCTATGTTGGAAGCATTTATTCAAGGTTTTAGAATGGGCTGAAATGTTGTGTCTACAATATACTATAACCTCTTCGATCACAAGTTGTTTTGTTTGCAGGTGCCCATATACTATCAAGAAAGGTTTTTCAACCTCATGTTCTAGATGAGTTTATCCCAGACAAGAAATAACATGGGGTCTAAATTTCAAATACATAATAAACAATCTGAATTTTTTATGTTATGTGTGTTGGCATTTCAATACATTATGTTGAAGTTACCTAAAGCATAACTTTATCCAATATATATGATGCTTAAGTTCTTACAATTTTATGCGTGGAAAAATAAATTTTTATTTTGGGAAATCCTTTAAATGACCTACTTCACTATGCTATAGAAACCAATTGAAGTGAGTGGTCTATTTGGGCCACCAAAGCCTGAGCAGGAGTTGTTTATCCTCATATTCTTCAAGGTTTGAACCTTGGGGGTATATGTGAGCCGCGTATCATACAAAGAGGGCTTCTAAAATAGGGATGGAAAATTCCTCATAGTCAACACATGCTTATAAAACACTAACATTACTAATAAGTTTTCTTTCTCTCATTTCTATATGATGTACACATTTTAGTCAAACCAAATAAAACATAAAATGTATTACTAATTAAAGCTACAACCTGTATTCTCAAGAACACACTTTCATGAGTGAGAAGTGTGTGTGTGTGTGTGAGAGAGAGAGAGAGAGAGAGAGAGAGTACATGTGTATATGAGCGTAAGAGACATATGGAGAGATTAATAATTACGTTTGATGAATTATTAAACTCAATGTGACATTTGCATTTAGTAACAAATATTTGACAAGAAAATATTTTATGTACCATGTTCACATTTGAATTATTTTGTTCTTGTTTTAAATTTTAGCTGTAAATTATTTTGATTAGCTTTTCTCCCCCCTTCTGTTTGTAAGATTGATAGTGTTCATTTCTTCCGACTTCCTTCTTTGAATTTTACCACCTTTAAATGCATTACATAGAGCATAAATTGCTATCGACGTAACCATTGCACCTTGTGGATGCAAGTGCTAGTCTATTTTATTTTAGAAGTTTAGGACAAATGGGAGAAATAATTATTGGGTAAGGAGCAAGATAAAAAGAAGATTAATTAAATAATTGATATATTTTATTTAATTGACGTTAGATATGGGAGGGAGTGAGATACATTGATCAATCCATTTTAGGTGTGTACACTACTTATATAATTATCTACAAAACTACAGATAGAACTAATGTATATCATTTCTCCTCACCTCCACACGGTCAATAATACCTCTTGTACATAGTGATATAATTCACTATGAATATATAAATTCACCTTACCTATCAATGAGATAAAATCTCCTTAAATGTAGGATAAGGGGTGAAAAAATACCTAAAGATTCATTATTCATACTTAATCAAAATTACTACTATTTATAAGTAATTAATAGTATAATAAACTACTATATTATTAATTATTATATGATAATATCCTATATAAAGAATATAGTAATCATAAGGTTTATAATCTTAAATTATAACCAGATAAATATTGTAAGGGTGTGTTCCTTAATAACATTATGTTCTAATATTTTTGTCTTCTCTTGATGTACTTCCATTGGTTTCTAGATGTCATACTTTCTTTCTTGTTGATATTTATGTGACCCTAAAATTACCAAATTTTCTTGATAATGTTAACAAATTATTTTTAATTTATAGACGGATCACTACTTGTGCAAGTACAAGTAAATGTAAATATAAAAGAAATGGATACCACTTTCTAAATAGATATCACTTCTTAAGTTTCTAATGGATATCTATTTTTTAAAATAAATATATATTTCTTAATAAATATCCATCCTATTTTTTTTAAAAACATGTGTACTTATACTTTTATTTTGTTTTAGACTTGGATATCTAACCTAAAGCCTTAGTCCTAGATGTACAATGGCATATGAAAAATAAGAATAAAATTTAATGTTAGCAATATGGTTGATTATCTTTATTTTCTAGATTTTTGAATGAAATTAAAATCCATTACAAATGATAGTGTCTATTTTTCAAATGTATAATTTTTCAGTGGTAAAAATGATTATTATTAATTAATTATCTATAAAAATCCTCATAAACTTCAAATCATGTATATAATATTAGTTTTTAAAGAAGTTTAAAATTTTAAATTATTTTTACTAATATAGGCCTATTTACCATAAAGAAAATATTTTATAAGTAGTTTAGGTTAAACAATGTGGGTTATACATATAAGGTTTTAAAAATATTTTAATTTCAATAAAAATTTGATTTTAAAAATTTAATAAAAAGTTATGAAAAATTATCCTAACCAAACTACAACATGGAAAATTTTGAATTTTAAGGGAAACAATGCTACTTTTTAACCACAAAATGGACCCATTCTCTTGCATGGATACAAGAGGTTTTCATCCATAAGTAAATAAAGTAATCTATGAACAATTAATGTAATCTATAGATTGTGGCAAAGCACGAGGTGACGAGGTCCAAACTTCCCCTATCTCACATGTTACCTGAGGACATGTCACACCAGCATCACCAATCATGTTAAAAAGTTTACTAGGTGCAGTCTAATTTGTAAGGGGTTCTATTCCCAATTCCTATAGCCTAAAAATTGATAATTTTATAGAAGAAATTAATAACATAAACATAAATATTACCATGCAAGAGGACTAGCTTACACTTTTTAAGGACATACGAAATGAAGGAAATTTTGAAAAAGGTGATAGTGTTTTGTAAAACAAATATTTAAAATAGTGTTAACAATATCAAGGTGTTAGAGAAGGGAGTGATTCCTCACTTATTGCAAGGGAATACATGACCAAGCTTGAGAATTTAAGCTAAAAAATAGAGAGGAGCAATAGGTTGTTTGATGTGTGGCTAGAATGCTTTATACCTTGAATTTTGTTTCTTCAGAATGAATATTATGATTATTAGTAGTGTTTGGTGTTATTTTTTTGACTGCATGCTTTCCCAAACTATTTTGGTGCTTAAGACTTATTTCTTTGTTACAACCTATTTTCTTTTGAGATCTAGTTGTGTTATTTTTGAAGACTTATTTTAGTTCAAAATCATCTCTTTTACCTTTAATAAAAAATAAAAATATATTTATCTACATACTATTGATAGATATCAATATTTGATTACCTATGTTGAATTTGTAATATGGGTTGGACAAGCACCCTGAGATTGATATATCTTGATAAATTTAAAATATATGTACTACTAATTTAAGATGACCTATAAAAAAATTGAAATTAATCAACTGAAGATGTCAAAATATAAAACATAAGTGTTTCATTAAGGACCACAAGATTAAACTAATTCATAATTCTACAAAATTAGACAATATATTTAATAGACTTTTCCATTGTACAATTTCAATGAAACCTTTTGTATTTCAATTTCTTAGTTTTGGAGTCCAAATTTCAAATAAGCTAAATTTAGAAATTTATACATGGGATTGTAATTCACGCTACAAAAATAAATCCTTTTAATAATTTTTTGTAGTCCTCTTTATCTTTCTTTTGCATGTGGCTCATTTGAAATGACATGAAAAAAATGATCTTTGAAGAAACTGTCTCCTTGACAAACATTTTGATTTTCAAGCTTTAACATGTTATGGTAAAAATTCATTTTAAGAAAAAATAAAAGTTGGTTATGCGAAGATAGAAAGAGGGGGAGAAAACGGTCTGCGCTTTGCTAGGGTTTAATTTTGCGTCGCCTCTCTGCATCTTTCTGTCCTTTCACTCCACAGTTATTGCGGGAAATAACTTGGTATTTATGGCTCCGACCACTACTCACCTAGCAATTGATGCTAGTGCTGGTGTGTTTACGGATAGCAATGGGGCCACCAAGAAAACAACCTTGCAAGTTTGTTCCCAAAGTGTTTCACGAGGTATGTCTCAGCCTGCTATTGTTTTTCCCATACATGAGTTTGATGATGCCTTACTTGACTTGAAACACATACCCTTATTGGCTATTTTCTGGATTGCAACCCTCCTGAAAATTTTATCAAGGAGTGGGTTGCGAAACCTTGGACTCCTCATAGAATCCACCTGGATGGCATTCAGAGTCTCACCAAGGGATTTTTTCTATTTTGTTTTTGTAACCCCTCCCATGTGGATGCCATATTTTCCAAAGGACCCTAGAATCTTAGGGCTTCCCTTTAGTTTTTCAGTGCTGGTCTCAAGACTTTTCTTTCTCTGACGATAAGAAACTGAAAGTTCCTGTGTGGGTTGAGTTTTCTGGTCTCCCTCTACCCTGTTGGCCATTCATGCATGCCATAGCACAAATGCTAGGTAGGGTTATATGTAGTGAGCATGACCATTTTCTCAATCCTCGGCCTCAAAAGAGGCTCTGTGTTGAGGTCGACCTTTCTAGGGACCTTAAGGAATTTGTTGAGCTTTAGGTTGGTGAGACCACCTTCACTCAAAAGGTGCTCTGTCTCAACCTTCCCAACTCATGTTATCATTGTCAATCTATGGAGCACGAGATTAATGACTGTCCTTTAGCAGTTCCTCGAACCAAGTCTCCTCCTAAGGATTCTGGTTCTCGACTTGTTGTCGCTGGAAAAAAAGAGGAAATCAAGAAAGATGACTAGGTTACAGTCAGTCACCGGAACAAGTAATCCAAGCCTACTACTTTAGCTTCCACATCTCAACCACCACCTCTGGTTGTTGAGGTTCATATTGAAAAGGTTTCTCCGATTTCAAACACTGCCTCACAAGGGAAGTAAGTTTTTGACACTAGTATTAACTCTCCTTTAGCCTGCACACCTCAAGCGACCCCTGTGATTGCCTCTCCTGCTCCTTTTCACCATTCTCATAGCCCTCCTGGGCGTGTTGAGAATGGGTTTGATGGCATTCAAGAAAATTGGAGGAATATTTCCATGGAGTCTTTTGGGAATGATTTCGCTCCAACTTTTTTGTCAAATATTTTTGCTTCCCTTGGGGAAGGTGATGGTATGAACAACACTATTTTCCATGAAGTACATCTCATGGAATGTTCGAGGTCTGACAGACCTTGCCAGAAAGTTTTTTGTCAGGGATGTGTGTCATTGTATTAGTCATCTAGATGTTTTATGCCTCCAGGAAGTTAAAATTTCTGGTTTTTTCTTGACGTTGCATGCAAAGTTATCTAGCCTAAGAGCCTTGCTCTTTGTTCTCAGCATGAGGCTGGTCGAGGTGGAGTTTTTACTCTCCTTTCTCCTTGTTGGCATTCTTTTTTGGTTAGTCATGGTTCAGATCCCATGCAGAGAATTGTTTGGGCCACTTTCATTATTGAGAATCACTCTTTTGGCATAGTTAATGTTTATGCTCCCAATGATGCTATTGAGAGATATCACCTTTGGTGTTGGCTTGCAGATTCTTTGCCACCTGCAACTTGGATTTTTTGTGGTGATTTTAATATGGTTGAAATGACTTCTGATAAGGATGGCCTTTTTGCCTTTGTGAGAGAGAGAAGCTTGGTACTACATGCATAATAAATTAGGGCTTTTTGATCCCACTATTGGCCGTCATCATCCTAATGGGGTCTGGCACACTTGGTCTAATTTTAGAGCTTTGTCTGACATAATTCATAAAAGGCTTGATTGTGCTATGATCTCGGCACAATCTTTCTTCTCTTTTTCTGAAAAGAAAGTCTTACCTGTTACTTCTCTTGTTTATGTGACCTTGTCATATCATTTCCCCATTCAATTTAATATTGTATGGCAGACAACTAAGGCACAACCTCCTAGCACATATTTTTTTTAATACTTATGTCCTTCACCACCCTTCCATGGTGGCCCATATTCATCAGGTTTGGAACCTCAAGCCTCGACCATCTCAGTCACCAGGCTGGATTCAATGGTGGAATGATGCCATCCGGCGTACGATATATTTTTTGTGAATTTATGGTAGGAAACTTGCCAAGTATCGTCGTAGATCCTATGATGTCAACACCAAAGCTCTGCGTGTTTCCACATAGACCTTAGCTTAGGATCCTTTCAATCAGGACCTGCAACTTCATCTTGCCAAGATACGTCATTAGAAGCAAGTTGCAGACAATTATGCTGCTAGAGGTGCCCAGATCAAAGCTCGAATGCACTAGTTAAAATTTGGAGACCAAGCTTCTAAAGAATGTTTTTCTTCTCTCCGTGCTCGTCATACCAATGTGGGCATAACTAGGATTAAAGAAGGTCACTGTCTCCTCATGGAGCTTCTTGATATTTTGCAAGCATTTGTTCATCATTATGAACGAGTCTTTGCAACTCAGGGATCTTCTCTGGCTAGTGAGCAAGCTCTTGCAGACTGCATTTCTATTTTCCCTCAATGTGTTTCCCCCTCTCAATGTGTTCTATGTGATCAACTACTTTCCTTGAAGGATCTTTGAGAAGCTGTATTTTCTATGGCTGATGATATAGCCCTAGGATGCGATGGCTTCCCTTGTGAGTTTTATAAAGCCCTCCGAGATACCATTGGTCCTGATCTTCACCAGGTCTACCTTGAATCTTTTCATTCCCAAACTCTTGGGGGCATCATTAACCAGGGAAATATCAAGTTCATTCCCAAAACTAGGGACCCAGAGGATATCTACAATTGGCGGCCTATTACCTTTCTCAATGTCTCTTACAAGATCATTTCCAAGGCTCTGGCTCTCAAACTCTGTCACATTCTACCTCAAATTGTTAGGCCGGAGAAAACTAGCTTTATCAAAACCAGATTTATTGTTGACAATATCATTGCGGTTTGGGAAGGTATGGAATGAGCTCGTAAATCTCATCAGAAAGCCCTCTTTCTTAAAATTGATTTTTCTAAAGCTTATGATCGCATTGAATAGCCTTTTATTTTAGCTATGCTTCACGCTCTTGGCTTTGGTCCTAGATTTCTTCAATTTGTGCAGATTCTTTTTAGTGATGCCTCTGCCTGAATCACCATCAATGGTCAGTAGTCTTCTACTTTTGAGCTCTTTCTGTCTATTCAGCAAGGATGTCATCTGATTCCTACCTTGTATGCTCTAGAGGTTGAAGGATTTGGCTATTTTCTTTCTCATTCCATTTCTATGGGCCGTGTTTAGGGAATCACTTTACCAAACTCTTCTCAACAATTGGTCAATGGCCATTTTGTCAATGATTCCTTTCTCACTCTTGAAGAGGATGAAGAAAATATCAAGGCATCCTTGCAATGTTTAGACACCTTTTATCTTGTCTCTGGTTCTGCCATCCAATGGCATAATTCCTTATGTTATAGGCAGTCTACCCTTCCCGATCCACCCTAGTTTTCTCAGTTTGGATGGTCTAGGATTCAACATGGGGAAATATTTCACTTCTTGGGCATCCCCTTTTCTTTTCAAGCTACTCCTACTGAATTATGGAATGTGGTTCTAGCCAAAATTGAAAAAAAGATTACCTATTGGACCACCAAGTCATTCTCTCTCACAGGAAAGTTTCACATCTACTCCAAGGTTTTGGCTGCTACGCATGTATATAATTCTTCATGTTGGGATCCCTCAAAAGCCTCTTACAAGAAGTTTGAGAAATTATTGCGTGACTTCCTTTGGGCTTCTGGAATTGATCAACATGGTTTTCACATAACTGCCTCAGATTTTTGTTGCCTCCCCAAGGCCTCTGGTCGGCTTGGTTTTCTTGATGCTCAGAAACAAGGGCTGGCCCTTTGTGCAAAATGGATCATGTAGTGTCTCACAGGCAATGAGGCCTAGAAAATTTTTCTTTGACATTGCATTTCTTCAGGGTACCCTTTACACAAGCCTATTTGGAAGGGGATTGGCTGTCAAACCCTTCTAGTTATGAAGGCCTCTGTTCAAATCTAGGGCACTTTTGTTGCCAAATGCATTTGGAGAGCCTGAGAAGCTTTCAAGTCCTAGCTTCGCTGGGGTAGGAATGGTTTTCATGATTGTCTTTCTCTTAACCCAAAAAATATTTGGTGGTCCCCTTTGTTTTCCCAACAAGGGATTACTTTGGCCAGAATCTAGGGTATGAGTGCTCTTCGTTTTCACAAACGTGGCATTCAAACTCCCAAAGACCTATTTTCTAGAGCCAATATGAGTCTTTGGTGTAGAGAACCTCCCATTTTTCTAAGTTAGTGAGTGTTTAGGGTTGTGATAGGTGTTTGGTGTGAGTTGGAATAAGATCCATTAAGTAGGATCCATGGTTATGATTGTAAGAGCCAAATGAGCTCATGAGGGGTTAGTGGTCTATTTGGCCTAAATGGCCAATAAAGGCTCAAAGTGCTATTTTTGGGTAGAAATGGTCTAGAATATGTCTTAGGACCCTAAGTGTCCTAGAAGTTAGTCACACTCTTTGAGGTGACCCAAAGAGCCAAATAGCACTCAATGAGAAAAGTTGAGTTGCAAAAGTTGCTCGAGCAACTTTTGCAACTTTTAGTAAAATTGCTAAAAGGAGGTTATAGAGGTTGTAACCAACCATGCCTGGTATATGAGCATAAATTTGATGCATTTGAAAGGTTAATGAATTTTTAGTGTGATTTCCATAATTAAGAACCTTCTGTACGGATGATACATAGTAGTTCTCATTAATTATAGGGTTTTCCTTGTTTTTTGTTCTGCCTGTAGGGATTGGTCAGTGTGATCAAGACCCATGGAAGTGTAGAGTTTCAAGTTATCTTTCTTTTGCATTGATTAGATAGGTTCTAGGTTAGTGTAGTGAAGTTTGAAAGATGTTTCAAGGCACTGGTATGTAAAATCCATTTACAGAGCCTTAGTGCTTGAAATGGCTCTAACCTGAGCATCCACCAGTGGAAATGGCTGAAACCATAGGGAATGGAAGGTTAGAGTCTATACATAGTTATTATGTTTTCATTTTTGTTGTGGCATTAAATTTTCTAGTCAAGGAAGGAAGCCCTATGGCTGACTGTTAGGAACAGGTGAGATAGGACAGGGTAAAGAAGACATTGGTTCGTGCACTCGTGATCTTGGAGAAGGAATTTAGTGGCATGTGTGGAAGCCCTAATGAGTCTCCTTGAAGATTCAAAAGGTTTGAGTAAGTGAATCAAATTTTGAAGACCAATTTGGTGTTCATTTGTGCAAACTGGTCCAGAGGCCTAATTAATAGGCTAAAAACTAGGGCGTGTTGATAACTAGGGTTATGGGTGCAACCAGAAGCCTAAAATTTGGACTTGAATAGTGTTAGTAGATAACTTAAATATTTTCAAGGTCTTCTATGAGGTTGTTTGTGGAATTTGGGAGCATTAGACCAAAATCAGTGAAAATAGACCTACTAGGAAATGAGCCAATTAGGCCTCCTAGTGAATTTGATACCAAAAGACTTGGTAAAGTATCCAGAAGTGTGGGAAATGGTTACAAAGGAATTTTGAAGTGCCAAGGATATAATTAGGAGTTTATGTGATGTGTGTGAAGATCCTAAGATGGGGTTTGGGATTCTAGAGGGGAGATCTAGTGAAGAAGCCTAGAGATTTGAAGGGCTAAGTGAGCCTAGAAGTATTGATTCTTCTACAAATCAACTATACCTTGGAGGAGAAGTTGATAGAGAGGATCTTGGAGATCCAAATTGAAGAAGAACACTACAAGGAGTAACCATTGGATGGTTACAAGAGGTTAGAAATACTTGGGAGAAGAAAAGAACACTAGAGTCCTAAACCCTCTGCATCAGTCTTCACTCTTGGGATGACCTTCGTGTTCAGTTTTGGCTCATCCACCCAGATCGTCAGACTTTTGACTTACTGGTTTCGGCCATTTTGCCCCATCTCCTACACAATTTGGGAATCCATTTAGTTATATGGTGGAAGGACTGGAAATGGTATCCTGCTACACCATTCACTTGTTACAAGCCCAAGCTTGGATATTCTTGGTTCGTGCCTCATTTTCCCATGATTGATTCTCTCAACCAAAGATGGCATCTTTCTTCTTCCTAGAAGAATTGGAGCTGGCATTTTCGTACTATTTGGCATTCTGTCACCGAGCCTAAGATTGCTCATTTTTCCTGGTGTTTTCTTTATCAGGGTTTATCTTTGGGAGCTCGACTCTGGTATTTGGGTGTGCTTGACCCTAAATGCTCTTTTTGTGGTCATTCTAAAACTATCATGCATATTTTTTGGTTCTGTCGTCGTGCCTAGAATTATCGGATATGGATTCACGACCTCTTTTTGCCTTTCTAGCCCGAGCCTTTTTCCTAGCATATGGCGCTCCTTGGTGACTCTCCCAAAATGCCTTCCTATTATACCCAGGTATGACATGGTTTCAGGATGGATATCTTGTTTACTTTATGGAAATAATGAAATGTTGTTCTTTTTTCTCACAGTTCTCTAGATTTTCATATCTCTCTTTATGCTAAGGCATGTTTATGTAACAATGTCATGATGTAGATTCAGGTGCAAGTGGATAAGGTGGCCTTGGAGGTCGCCCATTTGCAAGATTTGCTGCGGCATTGGGGAAATGCCCCTTGTACTATTTCTAGGGTGCCTCTCTCAACTGACCGCACATCATCTAGGGGCCATTTTCACAGCCGAAGTTCCTCTGCCAGGCACTCTAAGACTCTGCGCCATTGGCGTCGCCACTCTGCCTCTCCTACTCCTCAGAGGTATGCGGGTGCCGACTAGCCTCCCTTTCTTATTACTACTATTGTTGCTTCTTCTCGGCTCTCAGCCACTATTCCTGTGTGGCCTCCTGCCACTTCTGACAAATTCCCCCACTTGGCACTTGCTATTTCTCCCAGGCGGGAGGAAGGAGAATTGGAGAAAGAAGAAGAAAAAGATGATGGCTGGTCAATTCCTGACTAGACCCCAGGGCCCAATGTTTGGGGCAATCCTGATGACACAGATCCTCCTCCCTCTTTTGCAGCTGCCCTTGCAGCTTGAGGGTTTCTCTTTTTATATGTTTTTTTGATGAATAGTTGTATGTTTCCAGCCTAGGTGCTGCGTGACTCTTCATAGGGTGACTTTTTCCCGCGGCCCCTTTTTTGTGAATATTGTACTTTAATATTTTTATTAATAGAAAAGGCCTATATTCATCAAAAAAAGTTGGTGATGCTATCTATGGTTAATTTTTTTTAAAAGAGATAAATTTTTTTTCTTAAAAAATAGGATCTAGATATTTTTATTAGCAACTCTCCTCTCAAAAGATCATTTCAATTACCATACTCTCTCTCTTTTTATGATGCCTTAAAATATCCTTATTATTTTCATTATTGATGGTATGCTTTGGTATGGAGCTCATCTCAGGCTTTTGGATTTCACTATCAACCTTGGGGAGGCTTCAAACAACATCATTGAATTTATGGGATGCAAGTTTAACCTTCTTGTTATCAAAGAAAATATTAGTGATGTAATTGTTAACAAGGATTCTATGTTGATAATCTAACGTCTCTTGGGTAAGCATGTGGCCAAATCAATCGATCTTTGAGTTTTGTCAGATTAGGTCTTTAGGTCCCTCCAAAATTTAAACCAAATCAGCTAGTAGCATAACCTTGGATTTCTCTAGTTGACAAAATTCCCAACAAAGACATCAATTATGTCCCTTTGAGAATCCATATGACACTTTTGAACTTAAGGATATAAATTGCATTATACTTGATCATCTCTTTTTCTCTATTGGATGCCATTTATTATGGTCTTTTTATATTCTTTGCCATATATATCTTTTATAATATTTATAAATTATTAATATGATTAAATAAAAAATCTTTTGTTTAATTTGTTTTAGCAAGGTTATGATTGTTTAGGACAATATGATGATTTGTTTGAATTCAACTACATATGTTTGATTCAATATTCTTTGAGTACTGGTTTACAAGAACCATTTCTATGACTATAAATAGATAACTAAGTACTCTTTGTATTTAGTCTATGTCAATAATGTTGAAGTATTGTAACTTTCTAAGAGATCACTTACATAATTTCAAGTCAATTTTCATCACTCTATATTTCATGAGTAGTGATTATTAGATTATGCTTTGCATCTTTACAATGTTGACTCATATTTCATTAGTGTGGTTCACAAGAACCCATTTCCCTTTGCCATAAATGATCCGATCACTAAAATTTTCTAAAAGATCAACTACGTAATTATGAATCAAATTTTCAATAACCCATATTTAATAAAATAATAGCCTACACATTACATATGAATAATAATATTCATAAAATACAACACTAAAATTTCTTCAAAACTTATCCTCCTACTACTATAACTCTAATACATTTGACCATATAAATTCTCCCACAATTCTTCCCACCAACTTACTATTTAAGGAAGAAAAACTAACAAATAAAATCTTTATTATAATACTTTCTAACCCATCCTTTTGAAATTATTGGTTTTACAATTATGAGTAAGATGACCTCTTCAAGTCACTAAGAGTATCTATTTATTTTTCTCTTTCTTCCACAATTTGATCTATGTTCTTTAAGATTTTTTTTGTTTTTTCATTTTCTAAAGCTTATGATGTTATTATTGAAATTTAATTCATTTGGGATTTTTTTATGAGGTCCACGTCAACCTCCATAGTTTTTGATATCTTAACGATTTAAAACTCTCCCATTTATATTTTGGGAAGTAAAATTCAAGTTATAAAATATTTAAGATCACCTTCTCCATTGAAATTCAGATTGTATTATCATAACGGGAAGATAGAATTCTTATCGTCTACGCTGGCTATTGAACAAACCAAAGAACACTTGTTTAAGCCTGAAAAAATGTATAATTTCATCGAAATTTAGTCTTTCTTAGCCATATTGTGCCTTTTGTAGAGCGTACCCCACCTAAATGGGAGATTATGCAATCCCAAAAGAGTGTGCAAATAAGTATATTATATGGTATTGAGTTTAAATATTAAATATTCCCACTTTTGTATAAATATAATCTTTGTTGGTTAAATGTTATCTTATAATGCTTTGACATTGCCACATGAGATGGTATGATTTTAGCCTATAGTAAGGCTAGAGCTTCCATTCTTTTAGATTTCTTTTATACATAAATAAGAGGAAAAAGTGTTAGATTTTGAGGTTCAGAATTGGATGGTTCATGTGTTTCTTTTGTTATATGGGACTAATTTTAATTTATACGTGGTATTGGAGGATTGTGGCTTGACTATTGTTTTCATTAAGGTTATAACAATCAATCACATTGGATGATCTATGGATGTCAAGTAAAGAGTAAAGGGACATATTTCATTAAATGAAGATAGGTTGATATTTTTGACTTGATTTTAGAATGGTGAAATTATTTTTTCATTTATACTGAACTTCTATTGGTAGATGGTTTTCTAAATTAGTCTATTAATTAGATAGGAATGATCTATGAGGATAAATTTTGGTCATTTAAAGAGTGGTAACATTTATCATAATATTCTCTCAAAAGGTAGAGTATAGTCAAGTATGTTGAGAAAGGGATTTAAGTTAGTAGCAAAGAACTTTATAAGTGGTGTGTGGAATTGGATAGCTATGTTTGGCGTTCGTAGGTCTAGTGACTTTCCATCATTTCTTTTATAAGACTCTTCTAGATGACGATTTCTACTTTTTTATTTATCAATTTAGTTGTATGCTTAAAATTCATTGCTCTCGTTTGGGGTTTTATACTCCTTTCTTATTTTGGTAATTTATATTTTTGACATAATATTACTTAGTTTCTAGATGTATGATTATCTTAATTGTAAACTATTCATTTTTGTACTCTAATGGATAAGGGTTACAATAGGCTCCCTCATAAATATAGAAAATTTATAAATAGTATAAAACTATTGAGTTAATATTATTAAATAAAATTTACATAATGTATACATGTGCATGTGTGTTTGTGTATGTATATATTTATAGGTAAGTGCATCAAGATGGGGGACTATAAGAGGGTCTTTAGATGCCACTTATTTTCTAAAATCAGCAATAGTCTAATCTTGGATGAGAAAATGAAGATATTTAAGCTCAATATTTGAACATGCAATAAGAAAAAGAGTTGTAGTGCTCTGAATCTACTTTCTAAATTAATATTTTTTAAATGATTGAGATTAAGGGTTTTGAAAAGGAGAAGCACACAAAGTGGTCCTATTTTTTTCAAAGAAAAAACTTAACATATAATCTAGTGTGCTCCCCTAAAATGTTAACTATTCTTAGTATTTCAAAAATCACTTTGGTGAGAAATTAGCTAGCACCATGTAATTTATGCTAGATTTTTTGACTAATTGTTTGATGAATATATAATTTTTTACTAATTATCAAAGTGGACACATCCTGAGAAATATAAATTTGAGTGTGACCCCTTAAAATGAAAAGTAATATAAAGTCACTCTTTTTCAATATGTGTAGACTAAAGTCTACTTTCTAAAAATGCATTATTTAATAATTTGATGAAAACGTAAAAAACTATACCCAAAGTACCGAATGTTAATTTTTGACAAATAATAGATAAAATAACAAAATAAATTAAAGATAAAAACCTTACATGGTTAGATAGCTAAGAGAGAGTTTAACGTTATTGTGACATTTTAAAAAATTTGTATTGAGATATTTGTAAATCTGATGGAGAGCACACCAAAAAATGTGTGAATTTTTAATCTCTAAAAAATGTCTTTGGAATGAAATGGTCATCCAACCCTTTGTGTTGGATGTCCAAGGAAAATCCAACCTAAAGGGTTGGAATTTCTCAATGTAGATAAATATGCTAGCGCCAAATAATGCACCTGGATTATTTGATTATATTTTCAAAATCCTAGCACCAAATAATGCTATCAAGTTATGAAAATGCACTAACATAAAGCTAGTGCCAAATAGTGCTAGTACATTATTATCTACATTAGATCAATTTTCTTTTTCTATCTATTTATGTCTCTCCCACTTTGATTCAGGCTTAAAGTTTAGATTTTATGATTGATGATCGAGAGTTTAAAATCTCTCTCTCTCTCTCTCTCTCTCTCTCTCCAAGACTTACACTCATCTCCCCCCTCTAGGTCTCCCACATCTCTCTCCCCTCTAGATCATCCACTTCTCTCTATATCCCCTTTCTAGTTCTCTCCCTCCCTCTCCACCTCTCTTTCCCTTACTCATCACTCCTCACCCTCTCCCTTTATCAACTCTCTCATTCTCTTTTCTCTCTTTCCTCTCTTCTCTACCTCCTCCTTCCCTATATCATAGGATGTTCACTACCAAACTTGCTTCTAAGACACACTAACTTAGGGAAAGATACAAAGGACCTAATGAAGGAACTTAATGTCTCAACACAGACTACATGAGATGGAGTATGTAATTTCCCCACCAAGGAACCCATAAGGAATCAGGTCTTATGACCAAAAAATTGCAACTAACAATTTTTTTTCTAACATTACATCATTAATACTTCACATTTACATTCCTTAAGGTTCCCTTAATGAATTCATTTACTAACATATTTACATTACTTATCCAAATTAAATTTCATCTCTTTTCTTTACTTTCACATTTCAAAATTTAAGAGATAGGGTAAGAAAATAACATTTCATTTGCAATTATATTCCTTACTTTATATACTAATTTCATTTCTCCTTCCTACACATTGAATAACTATTCTTTACAAATTACATTTTAACCTTAGCATAATAAACATTTCCTTTCATTGCAACATAGGAGAGATAGAAAAGATAATTCAACATTACATTATATATTTCCAACTTTGATCTTTCAAATAACAACCCTTGAAACAAATCCTAGAACTACCCCTCACAATTACATTTCTTTGCTTTTCAATTACATTTTTCTGATAATAAATCTCATTACAATAACAAGTGCATGAATGGCCTGAAGGCATTACAACATACCTTTTCATATTTCTTTTCAATAATACATAATACAAAATAGAAAGATCTGCATCAATGCATAAAATTGAACGCATCCAAGTCATGAACCATGAACAGGACCTCAAAAGATTTTTTCCACCCAACCATGTGAAACTGGTGAAGTTCCACCCCCGTGCTAGGAGATAGAACCAAGATACTCACAAGCCCCTAACTTCTAAGAAATCTAAGGCTTCACAAAACCCTAGTCTGAAATAAATTACATAACATAACAACATATCACTTTACTAATCATAAGGGTTAGGTTTCTAGCATACCCTCTAGGTGAGTGTCATCACATATCCTAGATTTTGGGATCCTTCCTGGAAACCATGTAACCCCAATCCCCCCTTTCTAAATAGGGATCCATCCTGGTAGTTACCCATGGTCCTGGTACTCCAACAAGACTATGTGTCCATTAATATGTTTTCTTTTATTATCTTTTGTTTCCCCTCTTTCCCAGATTCATTATTAGGTTATCACTTTTTACTAACCCACCCATAGGATCATCTGGTAACCACTTTAGGGTTCCAACACCTATGGTGAGCCACTCACCTAGGGTACCTAGTCCCCTACCCACACACACAAGCCATGAATACATCAAATACTTTCAAAAGATCCATCTCACAAGTCTAGGGAGCCCTCCAGTGCACTCAGGCCACCCAAACGAGTCCTAGCATCATATTATGGACTCTATCATAAGCCAAGTATGAATAAAATCTTATAATGCCAACAAAACCATGTATAGACATTCATAAGATACAACATAAAACTTTCCACATGCATTTACACAATGTTCCATAGCTTATTTTGAAAGTCTAGGAAATTCTCATGTGCCTGAAATTTGGCTAAGTCTAAAAAATTTCAAAAAACCCCAAAATTTAAAATTTGCATCTTAACTCCTATGAAGCTAAAACCTATCTCAAACATCCTAAAAGGTATTTATATAAATATAACTTAAAGTATCAAACTTATACTTAAATATTATATTTGTATAAATCCTTCCACCACAACGAGGTCTGGCCTCACAAAATGAGCTTAAGTACTAAAACACCATAAGTAACATATAATACATCAAAAAAACAAGTAAATGACAAACATAGGTGATACAACTTGCAACCCAATCATAAGAAATGAGTTCTAGAGGTTCTAAACACAAATTTTGCAAATTTTGAGCCCCTGAAACTCTCAAAAACTCCAAACAAATTTGTATATGAACCCATATGAAAATGTATGCATTATCATATGACATTTTACCAAGTTTCATATAGGTATGACCATAGTATCATATGACACTATAGGATACTTTCATGAAATTAAATTTAAAACTTCCTGAAAACACCAAAAACTAACTTTTTTAGGTGTGGTGAGTGCTTGGGAAAGGTTCCCTGAGGTCAACCTAATGTAGGGACCTCAGTACCACATCCAAAACACATCCTCAACACTACCTAAGTCTTAGATAAGATTAAATCAAATTAAAAAACATCAATTCACAGTGGAAGCCTACAGAAGCAAGGAAAGGGAAAAATTGACTACAACCTTTCCTAAACCATCCCAAACCTTCCTAAACTTCTTTGAACCATTACATAACTCTCAAAAACACCAAAATAAAGTGTCACAAAAAATCCCAGACTCCTAGGAAATATTTTACCATTAAACTATACAAACATATATAGAATTACTTCCCGGAAACACAATAGAAATACACAGAAGATAAGACATTTATATTTCCTTTTTGATAAATAGTAAAAAATCATATTCTAATCCAATATCATATCACACACCAAAACATTCATACACACACAAGAATAATGGAGATTCTTCCCAGTTTAGACCCTGCCTGGGGTCCTACGGAGAATCCTCTTCCCTTGACTGGAGACTCTTTGCAAAAATTCAAGCCTTGAGTAGATAGCCTCTTGGAAAGCTTCCTCTGGCAATCAACTCCAAGAAATCCTCACACACTTGTCTTCACCAAACAAAGATTCTCAAACTCACAGAAACTTTCAAAAAAATATCTGGAAAAATCAATTGCAGACAACTCCAAAATAAATCTTCCAAAAATTCTCATCCTCCAATCACACAAAAAAATTCAATTATTTATCCTCCAACTATGTGGTTGGAGGAGTTGCTTTGCGGGAAGCAACTTCTCCAACTTCCATAGTTGGTTGGAGGACCAAACAAATAATTCTTGTAAAGGACTAAATCAAAGTTTTAATAAATTTAATTAAAATAGCTTTCAAAGAAAACCATAACAAGAATAATAAACAAACAACTTTCAAGGAAAACACATAGCACAATAGGAAAACAACTAGCCTAACTTCTAGGGGGTCTCGAGTTCAACTTCCTCCTAGATAGCTAGTTTTACTACAAAGAGCATTTTCCTTTTATTATTATTATTTTTACTTTTTATTTAATATATTTCATTAAATAAACTTTATTTAACTCACTTTATTTAATTATTATAAATAACAGACCATTTACACAATCAATAAAAAATATACAAATATTATTGTTTATATAAGCATGGGTATATGCGTGTGCACCCACATATACACATACCTATATAAAATATAAACAATTATAACATAATTATTCTACATATAAATAAGGTTAATTCTAACTCCTAACATAAACTCAGACCAACATCGAATCAAGACCACAACATAAACTACATCTAATTTCCCAACTAGGATAACTTCCTAAACATAATTCTAAGTTCATGGGTAACCTCGAGAGTAGCTTGGTTAAATCTCCACACAACAACAGTTCAAGGATTTTGAAGGCACGCTCAGACTTGTGTAGTCAAGTGGAGATGATTCTTGGTACTTGTATCTTGCATCACGAAATGATATGCACACACACAGACACATATAAAAAAACAGTGACAAACAAGGAAGGAGAGTGCGACATTGTGTGGACCTCCCATAGGAGTAACTATGACTTACCCTCCTCATCCTACAATCACATCAACTAGTAAACATCAAAACATAATGGGGTCAAAAGGGTTAGATCATAATATAAACATCACAATATAAATTATTGTAAAACATTTCACTAATAGTTCATTTCTAACCTTTCATCATTAAATGCTAACTCATTTAATATTTCCAAATAAACTGCAATAACCAAATATATAGATATGCTCAAATGTCTCATAAAATGCTAACTAAATAATGATCATAATCCAAACATATAATCCAAGTGTCAAAGCAATAGTCCTATCAGTCTAACATAGGAAGATGCTAGGGTGGGCATT
>BSBK01000527.1:890000-972500 GCA_027943335.1 Chamaecyparis obtusa
CTCATTAGGTTATCTCTTTCTTCAAGTTGCTCTCCATAGGACCCGAGGTAGGGGATTGATTTATTATACTATTGGATTACTTGATATTGTTTGAAATGTTCTTAGATATTTTATTTATTCTTGGGATTCTTGTTTATATTTTCATAAAAGGCATGTTGTATTTTCTAGGTTATAAATAGCCGATTTTGGGAGTCTTTAATTTGTATGTTTGATTTTTGGTCTAGGGTTTTAATTGGTTGATGTTCTAAAAGGGAAACTCAAAGATATAAAATGGGTATATCTCAAATTTCCTTTCTAGGGCTTAATTAACACCCATTTTTATTTATTTTGTTGGATTATTTATGTGCATCATATGTTCTAGTTTAATAGTCAAATTCCTTCACATGGTATGAAGTATACATACTTTTTTGGGTCTAGAGTTGATACCAGAGATAGGTTTGTGTCTTAATTTAATATTCCATTAGTTTGGTGGATTTTTGTTATATTTTGTGAAAGATACACCCATTTTAGTTAAGGTTGTTCTAAACCCCAACTAGGGTTTTTAGTTTTAAAATAGAAGCCATAACTTATGTTTCCACCATTGGATCTTGATAAAAATTAGAGGGAGAACCTATAATTATGTTATCTTCAATCTAATTAAAGAGATTAAATTAATTATTTTTTTTCTGGAAGATATTAATGATTTTTCTTTGATGATTATTTTTTTGCATTTAATCATTGTTTGACATAAATCAATTTAAGAAAGTTTCCAAGTTTTAGGGTTTATAGGTGCACCAAATGCATTAGGATTTAATTATATCATGTTTTATCAGTAATGGATGCTTTGTGGGGGTAGAGATTTGATCAAATTATGTGTATTAAGTGTGTTTTGAATTTCATGTTGAATAATTGGTCAAATTGGCCTTCTAATTAGGGTTTGGGGTTGTCCATAAGAAAATGGGCAATAGATGGATTCATAAACCTATAATTTTTTATTCTAATTTTTGAATGGGGTTCAATTTATGTATTTACTATGAATTGTGATTCATACATGTATCTTTTTTTGATTTATATCTTATGGGTTAAATAATCTAGGCATAGTAGGTGAGTGGCTCTCAATGGGGGATAGGGCCCTAAGTGGCTACTAGGATAACACATTGATGAGTTATCTAATCAAATTATTGGAATGTGATGTTTATTCTATCATTGTTTTTATTAATGGTTGTCATTTATTTAAACATATATTAGTAATTTGGATAAGGATTTGGTACTTTGGTGATCCTTATGTGTGTTCTCTAGATGATGTGTTGAGTAGATTTATCTTTGGTCATGTTTGTCATGGTCCTACAATATATTATGGTTCACTCCTTTGGGTATATAACTATCTAGAAAGTGGTTAACATGTTTAGAAACAAGTTCTTGCATTGTAATGTGTATATCCTATTTCTTGGTCCTGGATGCTATGGTGAATGTGTAGCGTGTTGATTTAAGAGAGGCATGTTGTATTGAGTGAGGAGGTTCTATGTAGTCCATGTTTCATTCCTTATCATAGTAGGAATTTTTTGTGGTGACATATTTTAAATTGTGTTAGGATGACTTATAAGTTTATATGGCATAACATGGTATAAGAAAGCAATGATTTTGTTTGATGCAAAAGAGAATGTATTTGTATAGTGAATGCAAATCTGACGAGGAAAGATCTGTGCATTGATGTATGTGATTGTGTACAACCAGTGTTAGATAAAAATATTCTTCTAGTGTTGTTGTTTGTTGGTGATAGTGATTTCAATGGTGTATTCCATTTCATTATTCATATTTTGGTAGTGAGCCTTATTACTTTTGGGCAATGAGCCTTACTTGTAGTGAGAAAATTGATAGTGAGCCCTTGTAAAAATCACCTTAACTGGTATTTATATTCATGAGAATTACTTTCTTTGTAGTTTTTCCCACCTTGGGTTTCCATTTAAATTTTGGTGTTCATGGTGTATGGTGTTGATGTTCTTTCATGTTGGTATGTATTTTAATTTCTAGATTGCATTAAGATTTCCCTAGATTAAATAAGGTTGAGAAAATTATTTTATCATAACAGATTCACCCCCCTCTTAGTTATTCATCCTATACAACAATTGGTATCAAAACTTTGATACCTTGAAGATGATCTTAACCACTTGAGGTAGATCTCATGATGTATAAATTGACAATTCCTATGTTTGATAGATTTGATTAGAGTTTATGGAAAGTGTAGATGAGAGGTTACATGACTTCTATAAGTTACACCACTTGGAAAGTTGTTGAGAAAGAATATGTTGCATGTCGATGAATGACCCTACTACTATGGATGAGATTTCATCATATTAGGAGAATGAAAAAGAAAGGTATGTAATTTTTAGTTCTTTATCAAAGAATGAGATAACAAAGGTTATTTCCTTGAGTACTAATTGAGAAGTTTGGGAAAATTTGAAAGAGATATATAAAAGAAATGATAGAGTCAAGTTATCGAAGAGGTCAACAGCTAAACACAAAGATGAGAATTTGAGAATGGAATAAGGTAAAGACATAACAAACTAATTTTATAGGGTTGACAATCCTATGAATGAAGTCAAAAATCAAGGTGCCAATCTAATTGATGAATATGTTATGGAGAAGATTTTGATGACTTTACCAGAGAGATACAATGATAAGATATTGTATATTGAGGAACTTTATAATCTAAAGAAGCTTACTAGAGATCAATTATTTGGCACACTAACCACATTTGAGTTGAGGAAATTTGGAAAAGAAAGAAATAGATCTAAAATGACCTTTAAAGCCATGAATATACAAGATAATCTGGATGATGGTGATTCAAATGAGCTGGAAGTAAACATTACAAGGAAGATAAATAAAGATACAAGAAAATACAAAGGTATGTTACCTCTTAAATTTTCTAGATGTGGAAAGATTATTTTTTTAGAAACTAGATGTCCAGAAAAAGGAATAAGATAGAAGTCAAAAAAGTTTAAAAAGGACTATTATGTTCATAAAAATGCTAGTATATCAAATGATGAATCAGATCAAGAGGATTATTTATTTTTGGCAGAACAAGAAAATCCTAGGTTTGAGATCTCTAACATTTGCTCAAAATTAGATGATAAGATTGCGACTGCATTATTTTTTAGAAGAAATAAAAATGAATGGTTGATTAAAAGTGGATGTTCTATCATATGATTGGTGATAAAAGTAAGTTTGCGAAACTTGATAAATATGATGGAGGTCGGCCTAGATTTGGAGATGATAAAGCAACAAAGATTGTTGGAGTAGGTTCCACTATTTTTGATGGAAAACATAACACTGACAATTTTTACTATGTGAAGGGTTTATATTATAATATTTTGAGTGTTTTAAAAATGTGTGAAAATGGCTACAATGTTGTATTTCAAGATGATATTTGTGAGATATGGAAGAAATCCAAAAATGCTATTGCAATTGGAAGAAGAATAGGTGGAAACATGTATCGACTAGGAGCTAAAAAGAGTTTCTTATTATCTCTATCTAATGAGATTTGGCTATGGAACTAGAGGATGTGTCACATTAATTTTGATAACTTCGTAAGAATGAGTTCAACAAGTGCGGTAATATTTTCCAAGACTGACCAAAGTAGATAACATTGTCTGTAAAGGATGTCAAGAAGGGAAGTAGAAAAGAGAGACATTCAAAGGAAAAGATCATTCATCTACCAGTTTGTTGCATCATGTACACACTAACCTATGTGGTCCAACCATAACTAGAAGCTTACAAGGTGAGAGATATTTCATGATTTTTTATTGATGATTACTCTAGATAGACTTTGGTTGCATTTTTTGGAGAGAAATCTGAAGCATTAGAGAAATTCAAGGTATTTAAAGAAAGAGTTGAGAATGAAGTTAATAGAAAAATCAAATGTCTAAGATCTAAAAGAGGAGGATAATTTACTTATGATAAATTTAACAATTTATGTGAGAAAAATAACATTTAAAGAAAGTTATTAGCCTTTAGAACACCACATTAGAATGGTGTAGTGGAAAGAATGAATTCGAAAGTTCAAGAAGAAACAAGGACAATGATAAAATAAGCAAGATTACTGAAGGTGTACTGAAAAGAAGTAATACATACAACATTATATACACTTACATATTACTTTACTAAAATAAATATGGTAGGAGGTATTATGAGCTATGGCATGGAAGGGCTCCCATAGTGAAATAATTCAATTTTTTAAAAAGTAAATGCTATATTCAGAGAGACTTAACAAGATATTTGTAAGTGTGAATATGAAAGTTGATGAAGATATCCAAAGAACTCTTGACAGGAATATTGACCATGATTCAAATGACTCAGAGAAAAAAGGAAAAGAAGATGAGAAGGAAGATGAAGAGCCAAAGCATGATCTAGCATCTACAACTAAAACCCCATGGTATGTAAAGAGAAATTATTCAAAAAATCAAATTATAGGAGATAAGAATAAAGAAATCATCACAAGTAGAGTAGCTTAGGAATAAGTGTTATTATTTTTACTCTCAGATATTGAACCAAAGAATATGTAAGAAGAACACAATGATCAAAATTGGGTGAAAGCAATAGAAGAAGCACTTGGTTAGATAGAGAAAAATCAGACTTGGGAACTTGTTCCCAGATTGATAGAAAAAAATGTGATTGGTACAAAATAGGTATTCTAGAACAAGATGGATGAAAACGGAAAGGTAATGAGAAAAAAGGAAAGATTGGTTTTCAAGGGTTTCACATAGATCAAAGGTATTAAATTTGATGAAACTTATGCTCCTATTCCGTAGATGGAAGCGATCCAAATATTCTTAGCATTTGCAACATTTAAAGATTTCAAAGTTTATTAAATAAATGTTACGCCGATATTCTTGAATTGAGAACTAAAGGAAGAAGTCTAAATTTCACAACCAGAGGGATTCAAGTTAAAAAATGATCATGATGCTATTTTCAGGTTGAGGAAGGTATTATATAGATTGAAGTAGGCACCTAGAACCTAGTATGGCAGATTGAATAAGTATCTGATTCAAAAAGGATTTCAAAAGGGATATGTTTATAGTAATTTATATTAGAGATTTTATTTAGATTTAATCTTGATTGTTGTGGTATTTGTTGATGACATAATTTTTGGAGGAAAAGATTATTTGTGTAGAAGATTTGTAGATGAGATGTAGAAAGAATTCAAAATGTCTATGATTGGTGATTTTAATTTTTTCCTTGGATTACAGTTCAATCAGAACAATAAAGGGATTTTAATTTCTTAGTCTATATATACCAGATAATTATTAAAGAATTTTGGATTGAAGAACTCTAAACTGGTATGTACACCTATTTTTATCAAATGTAAGTTGATGAAAGAATATGATTCATTGAAAGATGATGCAAGTAAGTATAGGTCAATGATTAGAGGATTGTTATATTTGACTGATACTAGACCGGATATCATATATGATATTTCTTTAGCAACTAGATTTTAGAAAGAACCAAAAGAATCACATGTTATGGAAGTAAAGAGAATCTTTAGATATTTTAAGGGTATAGAAGATTTTGGATTATGGTATCCAAAAGCCTTAGATTCCACATTGATAGTTTACATTGATATTGATTGGGCCTGATGTGTTGATAACAAGAGGAGTACTAGTGGTGGAGTTTATTTCCTTGGCTCTGATCATTATCTATTACTGAAGCTAAATACAATGCAACATATTCATGTTGCACTCAAGTATTGTAGATTAAATAAACTATGAAGGATAATATCATATTATTTAATGAGCCAAACTCAATTATGTGTGATAATACCAATGCTATAAATATTTCCAAGAATCTGATACAATACTCCAAAATAAAACACATATATATTAGATATAATTTCTTTACAGAGAAGGTTTTGGAAAATGAGGTAAGACTTGAGTACGTACCTACAAAGGAGTAGATTATAGACATATTTAAAAAACCATTGTGCAAGGAAACTTTTTAGTATCTCAGGATGAAGTTGGGGGTTCTGCCCCTTCATAGTGTTTAGTAAATGCACTAGTGTGTGCATTGGTCTGAGGTACTATAAGATCATTCTTTGCTAGATCAATACTTGCCAAATTTCTCTTTGGTGAAGTAGAGTGGGTTTGTTAGGGTGATTTTTTCCCTTTGTTATTATTGTCAAAGGGGGAGATGAATTTTTTTTATTTCTAATATCATTTAATAAGTTGTTTTCTTTTTTATTGATGAATGTTTCCACCAATGACAAAGGGGGAGATTGTTAAAATGTGATGCCAATGCTATCATTATTGTTGTCATTGATGTCAATATATGTTAGTTGTTTGGATAAGGATTTAGTACTTTGGTGATCTGGAATTGTGTGCTCTAGATAATGTGTTGAGTAGATCTATCTTTGTTCATGTTTTTCCTAGTCCCATTAATGTTGCAACATATTATGGTTCACTCCTTTAGGTCTAGACCTATCTAGAAAGTAGTTAGCATGATATAGAACAAGTTCTTGCATTATAACATATATGTCCTATTTCTTGGTCCCAAATACTAGGGTGAATGTGTAGCATGCTAACTTAAGTGAGGTGTATTGTATTGAGAAAGGAGGTTATGTGTGGTCCCCATTTCATTCCTTACCACTGCAGGGATGTTTTGTCCTAGCCTATTTAAAATTGTGTTAGGATGACTTAGAAGTTTATATGGTATGTCATGGTATAAGAAAGCGACGATTAATTTGATGCAAAAGATAATGAATGTGCATAGTGAATGCAAATCTGACAAGGGAAGTTCTATGCATCGATGTATAAAATTATGTGCAATCGGTATTAGATATAAATAGTTGCTGATTATTGGTGATAGTTATTTTAGTGGTGGATTCCCTTCCTTTATTTATATTATAGGAGTGGGTCTTTTTGTATTTGCAGTGAGCCTTATTAAAATTTTGGACAATGAGCCTTACCTATAGTGAGAAAACTGACAGTGTGCCCTTTTAAAAATCATATTAACCAATGGTACCTTAATCGGTGTTTATATTCATGAGAATTAGTTTCTCTGTAGTTTTTTCCATCTTGGGTTTCCACGTAAATTCTAGTGTTCATAGTGTATGATGTTGATGTTATTTTAAATGTTCATATCTATTCTAATTTTTAGATTGCATTAAGTTTTCTCTAGATTAAATAAGGTTAAGAAAATAATTTTATTATAACTGATTCACCCCCCGCCTTCTCAGTTATTCATCTTGTTCAACAATGATAACCTTAATAAATAAACTACGAAGGGGGGACACACATTAATGTAGATTAATTCGATGCCTCACCTATGCCACTAGTGCTAGTATAGGTTAGGGATGGGACTGGGAGAATATTCTAATTGAGATGGAATAATCAAATTACTTTATCCTCTTGAAAGGTGTTCATTTTTTAATGTGCCTACTTGGGGGCTGAGGTCTAGAGAGACTAGCAGGATAACCCAAGGAGTGAGAGTTGTGAATGAAACTTACCCTACTTGTGACCTAGAGTCTTTATTTTATTGGTTTTATACTTGCCTCTAGTAGTCCTAATTTCTTGATGTGTACTTGTTGTTTCCAAGTTTGTTTTGGGGGTTGGTTACCACATCGTTATCTATCCTTTGTTGATTGCATTCATGTAGGACCTTGGTGTCTACCTACTAGCTTGGTAGGAGTGGAACTTCGAGTTCCAAATAGTTGGGTGATTAATATTTTCTAGTTGAGGTTTAGTTCATGTAGCATGTATGGGGATTTCACATGTACTTTTTAGATATGCTATATCAGTGAATCTTATCTTGTATCTATTATTACAATATATTGTACTCATGTATATTCATTGATGTAATTATATACTCATAGAAGGAGGTTGATGTATCCATGGTCATATTGTGCAATTGTATTTGGGAAACAATGTAATGTGTAGTTCTAGGTGAAAGAATATGGAAATGTATAATGTTGTCAATCTAATTCTTGTAATGTGATTAGTGAAAGAAAGATTGATTTATCTATGTAGATGGAAATGTTAAGTTAGAAAAACATGAATTGATAATTGGAATTAATTTTTAATAAGATAAATGAATAATGTACTTAGGAGAAAGGATGAAATATAATTTTGAATGCACATATGGAATGGTAGAAAATGAAAAGGAATAAGTTTTGAATTAGTTATCCTTATGATCAAGGTGTAATTGTTAAAGGGGGATTTATAATGATGTTCATGTAGTAAGAAACCTAAGTGAATAGTTAAAATCAATAATATATCTAGTTGATGAATATTAATTAGTTTGGTTTATCATTTTTTTTAATGTTTGATGGTATTGGTTAATGATTTAAGGATAATGGTTAAATGAGGAAAGAAATGAGCTTAGGAAAAATTACTTTGGTTCTATAAAATAGACATAGACTTAAGGAACCTCACGTTGTAATGTTTATAATGTATTTCATTGTTAGCATTCTTGATAAACACCAAAACTTCCAACACACTATATTCTTTTGAAGTATTAGCAAAAAATTAAGGACATACAAATATAAGAGTGCAACACATACATAATATACAATATATGTTCCAAATTGGAAGGCCATATCATCAAACAAGGAGGAATGAAAAGTATTCTTTTGGGCAATGACTAGAGAATTTCTTTGAAAAGACACATACTTCAACAATCCTTAATGATCAAAAACCTCAGTTTCTCAATAAAAAGATTCTACCATTGATGCTAGTGTCATGCTTCTAATCCTCATATTAATAGTTTCCAGCTTCTAATCCTTATCTTAACTCTAACTCTGATCATCAACACGTGCTACTACAATACATCTAGTTAGAAATAAAACAATAACATCTCACAAACAACACATCATAAAGAGAACCTACACATGTTTCTAACATTTGTATTATGTCAATACGAAAGAAATACTAAGACTTGTATACATCCTACATTGCCCCACAAATATTTTAGAAGAGAGGTGATAATGAAATCATCAATGACACATATCAAAAATTTCTTTGTTAGAATAACTGAGAGTGGGGTGAATCAGTTAAATAAGTTATCCTATAGTCCCAAACTCCCAGATGTACCTTACAAAACAATTTCAACAATTTATGTAGCTCGGTAACATAAAATATCACTCTATATGTTCACTTTACCGAATACCAGTAATTATCCAAATTGTGATTACTGATTAAATCAACTATACAGTATGTAAAGTATGAAAGAATAATAATCACAACAAATAACACATAACACAATGATTTAACGTGGAAACCCTGCAAAGGGGAAAACCACCTGGGACCGATAACCCAAAATAATTCACTCTTCTGAAGTGAGCTCGATTAGGAGCCAACCTTGTTAAAGGTTACAATGCATACTATTAGGTGTGACTTGGTTATATGATTTATCACTAACAATTAACTTTTGACCAGCATTCACTATGGGGTCAATAAGATAACAATTTGCATTCAATGAATGTCATAGGGTAGTACAATAAGACTGTTAAGTCCACTCGGTTAAGAGATTTTCTAAATCAATGGTTAAACTGATATAATTTTGATTTGATTCAAACACAACTCAATTGCAAATATTCAGATCTATTCTATGCTCATAAAATCCCCTGATCATTAATCAATTGACTTCCTCAATATTTCTCAATTTACTTCGCTCGGTAAATAGTTCTTTGACGCTCGGTAATGTCTGCAGCTCGGTTCTTTCTATAACCAATTTTATCAGGAATGCATGAATAAAGTCTTCACGTGAAATCTTTGTAGTCTTCTTTTGTCTGGCATGTTTCAACAATGAAACTCATATCTCTTAAATAGACAAGTAAACCATTTTCATATTAGCCATTAGATTTTGCCTCTTAATCTCCTTCGTCCATTTTTTTTTCTTGAACCTTCCTCGGCAAATGTGTCCTTAACACATTTCAATGTCATCCTTTAGATCATCTTTGAATTATGTCATATGTGAATCTCATAACTAACTTCATCCTTAACCTAAAAATCATAACAATATCTAGCTCATCAATTTTAGTCAGTCGTTCTTGGCATTTAATATTTTCATCCATACTCGGTTAATATTGAAATGCATCAGTGATAACTAACTCGGTTATTACTGTCACTCGATAGACACTGCACTAGCTCGGTGTATGCAAAAGTCTTCAATTACTGACCACATTGACTTGTTCAAATCTCTTCTTCATAATAGATTAATGTAACATGCTCAAGTCAACAATATAAAGACATAGACTCATCAATAAGTTACCCAATGTTTACCTTATCCTTATTTGTCATATCCATCTTTTCCTTATGTATATATCTCATTTGCTCATCTTTTCTTCCTTCAACGAATGTTCAGATGTCTATAACTATCATGATAAGTACTGTCATTTAAACTAGTTGACATCAATGACAACATATTGACTGATTTAATCATCTTACATATCATTTAAGTAGCTCGATGATCTCTAATCATTGTTCCTTCAGTTCATCTAGATATTCAATCAGTTGTAGATCATCATTCTTGGCACCATCACAATAACTCATCTTAAGATTGCACAAATATAAGATGTAAAGGGTGTAACAACATAATCATGAATGATACATATCAACAAGTTCTCAACACCATCACAATTAATTATCTCAAGATCGTACACTTACAACATGTAGATTGTTGACATCAATGACAATACCAACTACCAACACATTACATGTAGGTGAATTTTTAATCAAATCCAAAAGTTTTATCTTAGCCAGAGAAGCATGAAGTTTCTCAATAAGATCATACTCCTAACTAACCTGTTATGAAAGACGAGGGGATGGAGGAAGAAAATATTAAGAAGAGGGGAGAATATTTGAGTCTTGTGTTTTGTAACTTTAATTTTTATGTGTTAGGATTAGGGAGCACCGAGAGGGAGGGAGGTGAATTGGTGTAGCAGTATTATTAACATTTTTAATCCAATACTCAAAATTGAAAATATAGATAACTAAAAGAAAACAAAATAGAATGAGCACACATAACATCATAACACCATGGTTTATTTTCAAGGAAAACCCTGTTAAGGGAAAAAACCCAATGGCGATGGTACCCACTAAATATCTCACTACTTATACAGTAATAAGTACCTTGTTAAAGGTAATAGAACATAAGAGGGAATTCACATGTATTAATACTTACAACCTAGACCTCACTTCTCAATACAAAACAAATATCTGACCCAATGTCAGGTTCACCAATCTATATCTTTAATTACAAAATTCAGATAGGACTTTACAATTCCAAAATTTGAACTGACTAATAGCATCAACTTGTTGGAAACTACAATTGAAATTTTTTTGATATTGTCATAAATGTCAAACCTTAAATGGTAAGACAAATTCTATCTAGTAGAGTACCATATCTTTTAATTGATGAAGAAGATTTGAAAAGAGGAGATAACAAAAGAACCTAGACAAAGGTTGAGTTATGAGATACTACAATGGGTACTTGATTAGTTGGCACATTAGCAAGGTAATGTGTTTTTTATCTTTAACACTAAGTGAAGAAGTTAGTTGATTTGAAGCATAGGCTTAACTGAGAAAAAGAGAAGAAATTTAGTTTAAGTCAAGTGATGCTAGTGTCGAGCAAGTGCTAGTATAAGTCGAGTAAATTTTAGTGTTCATTGAGCATTCGTAATTTCTAAGTATCAGAGAATTAACTAAGAAAAGACAATGTTTGCCTAGTAGAACAATTTTAGCAATGACTGAGTTATTCAATGATGACTGAGTAGATGAACACAGTATTGATTGAGTGTCATTAATTTATAGTTTGTGAAGGAATTGAGAATCCCCGCCGACATAGTTGAATTCTTGGGATATGTAAAACGTGTTGACATTAAAGATGAATGACCTAGAGCATTTCATGCATGGTAAACCATTTTATTATGGATTCAAGGAGAATTTTTGAGAAGTATCTAGATGGATAAGGAGGAGAACAAAATGATGGAAGGATTCGATGAATCTGGCCTAAACCTAAGATCTACAAAAGAGATTAAGCAGAAAAAGATTAATTTGCCTAATCAAGGAGGTATAAGGATGACCTAATTATGGGAGATGGAGACAAGGGGAAGAGGTTGTTGTTATTGACTAGTAAATCTAAGTAGAAGGCTAAGAAGAGTTGTGGAGAGCTGAATAGAGTTGAGGTGATTTCTTGAAGGGATTTCCAAGTAGATCAAAGATGGAGATGGTAATGAATGCCAATTAGTAAATCAACATATGAGCATATTGAATCTGTATTTACAAAGTGAGTTATATATTTCAGATCGGAACCTACTGCTACTTTCTAACCATTATATCAGTTAAAATCCTTTAATCAAGGTTGACCTAACAGTCATTTTGTAAACCCTTTAATCAAGGTGACATTCTAATGGAATGTTCTTAAGCCCTCTAACCAGGCCACTCTTAACAAGGTGATTAAATTCTTTAATACAGTCACACCTAATAGTGTGTATTATAACCTTTAACAGGGCTGGCTTCTCACAGAGCTCACTTTAGAAGAGTGAAAATTTGGTAGCATGTTACTGGTGGTTTTTCACATATTGGGTTTCCACGTAAAATCTTGGTGTCATACTTGTGTGAATGTTATTTGATGTGTTATGTCATTGAAAGTTTTATATTCTGCAAGTTGATTACTTTTGGATAGTGGACTGTAATTTATGTTACTGATATATTCTATAGAGACCGAGTGAATTGCTAAATAGATCTAAGTTTTTGAAGTGTTTAAAAGTTGAGTTGGTACATCTGAACCTGAGGATAAGAATTCACCCCCCCTCTCAGTATTATAAAATCATTCTAATAATTGGTATTAGAGCTAGTGGTTCTTGTAAGGAGAAAGTTTAAAGGTACTTAAAGCTAATGATGATGTATAAAAAGGAGGTACCAAAGCTGAACAAGGAGAACTTCCCTGCATGGAAAAGTTTGATGAAATTGCACCTAGCTAGAATTGGTGATCCAGTGAATTACTATGTGGAACATGATTACGTACTAGTTGCTGCTGATGAACTACAACTGATTGAATATCTGAATGAACTGAAGAATCAGTTATTAGAGATCACTGAGCATTGAAATGATATGTAAGATGATTAAATTAGTCAATATGTTGTCATTGATGTTAACTAGTCTTGACAGTACTTATTATGTTAGTTACAAACATCTGAACATCTGTTGGAGCAAGAAAAGATAAAGAACTGAGATATCTACATGAGCAAAAGATGGATATGACAGATAAGGATAAGGTAAACATTGGGTAACTTATTGATGAGTCTATGGCTTCATACTGTTGATTTGATTATGTTGCATTAATCTATTATGAAGAAGAGAACTGAAAATGAACAAGACAATGTGGTCGATAATTGAAGATTTCTGTATACACCGAGCTAGTGTAGTGTATAGTGAATGACGGTATCAACCAAGCTAGTTTATCTATTTATCACCAATGCATTTCTATATTAACCGAATATGGATGAAAACATTAAATGCTAAGAACAGCCGAAAGAGTATGATGAGCTAGATACTATTATGATTTCAAGGTTAAGGATTAAGTTTGTTATGAGATCCATGACTGACAAAATTTAGAGAAGATCTAAAGGATGAGATTAAAATGTGTTTATGACACATCTATCGAGGAAGGTTTAAGAGGAAAAATGGATGAAGGAGATTAAGCGGCAAAATCTAATGGCTGAAATGAAAATGGTTTACTTATCCATTTAAGAGACATGAGTTTCATTGTTGGAACTATGCCAGAGGAAGAAGACTGAAGAGATATCACGTGAAGACTATTCATGCATGCTTGATCAGACTGGTTATTGAAAGAACCAAACTGCAGAGTTAACCGAGTGTCAGAGAACTATTTACTGAATGACAGTAAGTTGATGAATATTGAAGAAGTGAATTTGATTATTGATCAGAGGATTTGTATGGGCTTAGCATAGATCTAAATATCTACAATTGAGTTGTATTTGAATCATATCACACTGTATCAGTTTAACCATTGATTCAAAAAATCTCTTAACCAAGTGGACTTAACAATCTTATATTTTGCCCTATGTCATTAAGAGAATATACATTGTTATCTTGTTGACCCCATAGTGAATTCTAGTCAAAATTTAACTATTAGTGCTAAATCCTCTAACAAGGTTACACCTAACCATGTGTTTGTAACCTTTAACAGGGTTGGCTCTTCACCGAGCTCACTTCAAAAGAGTGAATTATTTTGGGTTATTGATCCCAGGTGTTTTTTCCCTTAACAGGGTTTCCATGTTAAACCATTATGCTATGTATTATTTGTGATGATTATTTTGTTATCATACTTTACATGCTTCATACTTGATTTGGTCAATAATCACAGTTAGCTATTAACTAGTAATCGGTAAAGTGAACAAATAGATTAATATTTTATGTTACCGAGCTGCATAATTTGTTGGAATTATTTGATAAGGTACTTCTTTATATTTGGGACTGTAGGATAACTAATCTAACTAATTCACACCCCCTCTTAGTTATTCTAACAGCTGCACCTATGACAGTCGAGGAGATCAAGGAAAAGTGAGAACACAACCAGGAATGTTGGAGATTGTATCAACCCTAAGTTATCCTAAATCTGAAGACATCAAGGACTATACTAATGCAAAGAAAATGTGGGACACACTGGTAGCTATCTATGGTGGGGACACAAATATACTAAGATCCAAATCTAAAATCTTGAGAGTTAAGTTTGATTAAATGAAAATGTTAGAAGGAGAAAACATTGTTCAATATTGTGGTAGAGTTAAAGAGGTAGTGAATGCTATTAGAGGAGCCAATGGAAACATTGATGATGAAACTGTTATTAGCAAACCTTACTTTGTATCTATTCTATTAGAGTTTCCATAATACAAGAATCAAGATGTACTCCTGGTAACATCCAAACTTTGGAAGGTCTTGTTAGTAAGCTTAATGCTTTTGAGTTGGAAAATTTTGATAATTTCACTAATCATAATATTGAATCCACATTCAAGTTTCAAATGGTTCTTCATAAGTATAAGAAAGGAAAAGAAAGATGTGTGAAAAGTGACAATAATAGTGACAATTACACTTCTGATGATGATCTAGATGATCTTGAGGCACTTATGGCTAGAAGGCTATCAAGAGGAAAAGGAAAATTAAAAGGTAAACTTCCTATAATCTATTTTTCATGTAACAAAGTTGGTCATATTGCAGCAAGATGCCCTAACAGGAATGATAACGATGAAAGAAGGGAAAGCAAGTATAAAGACAAAATGAATGATAGAGATCAAATAAGATATAAGGACTACAAAGATAAAGGTAAGAATTCATGTTATATTGCTCAAGAAGAAACTAACAGTGAAACTAGTGAATCTAATGATTGTGATGTAGAAGTTTTTTATGTTGCTATGAAAGATGATTCTGATGAAGATGAGAAAACTGCACTTATTTCATATGTGAGTAAAGGTGATAAATGGATTATTGATAGTGGTTTCTCACATCACATGACTGATGATAAAAGTAAGTTTTAAATATTAAATCATTACAAAGGTAGGAGTGTTAAGTTTGGTAATGATGCACCATATCCTATGAAGGGAAAAGGATCAATAAGATTGAATGATAAGATTATATGTGATAATGCTTATTGGGTTGAAGGTCTTAACTATAATTTGTCAAGTATTGCACAATTGAACAGTATTGTTTATCGAGTTGAGTTTCAACACAAGAAGGCTAAAATATTTGATGTCACTGGTGAACTAATTAAAGTGGAGAACAGACAAGAGGTAATTTGTTCTATCTAGACCTATATGAAGAAACATGTTTGTTTACATAATTTGATGATGTATGGTTATGGCATAAGAGGTTGTGTCATGTGAACTTTGACAATTTGGTAAACATCAGTAAGATGAAGAAATTTAGAGGTTTACCAAAATTGAAGAAACCTGATAATGTGATGTGTAAACAATGTCAATTGGGAAAAATGACAAAGTCTAGTTTCAAAAGCAACACATATAATTCTAATAATATTTTGGAATTGGTTCATACTGACCTTTGTGGATGTATTGGTGTGAAAATTTACTGTGGTGATAAATATTTCATTCTGTTTGTTGATGACTATTCTAGAACGATGACTGTGATGTTTTTGAAAGAAAAATCTAATGCCTTTTAGTTGTTTAAGTGGTATTTGGAAAAAGTTGAGAAAGAAATAGGTAAAAACTTGAAATTTCTAAGATCTGACAGAGGAGGAGAGTTCATATCAAATGAGTTCAACATATTCTACAATGATAGAGAAATAAAGAGACAAATATTTGCACCAAGGACACCTCCACAAAATGGTATAGTAGAGAGAAGAAATAGATCAATTATGGATTGTGCTAGAACACTGATGATAGAGAAGAATGTTGCACAAAAATACTAGAGAGAAGTTGTAAGTACAACTATTTATACCTTAAACTGAGTACAAATCAAGGAAGGTAAAAATGCTACACCTTTTGAATTATGGCATGGTTATGCACCTAATGTGAAATACTTTAAAGTCTTTGGAAGGAAATGTTATATACTGAAGGACAATAGGAATGGAAAACTTGATGCTAAATTTGATGAAGGCATATTCCTAGGATATTCCACTAAAAGAAAAGCTTACAAGTGTTTGAATTCTAACATTAACAAAGTTGTGGAAAGTGCAAATGTTAGAGTTGATGAATATACAGGAAAGAATAAAGTTGAGTGCAAGAAAGAACCTGAAGATTACATATCTTTTGTATACATGGAATAAGGAGAGGCCATTAATATACCTGAACCAAAAAATAAAGATGTTGAGCAACACATGAACCTTCTGAGTCACAACAAGAAATTTTTGAGCATCAAGAGGATTTTGTTGAGCAATCAGGAGAGGAGGAAGAGAATCTACAAGATGAAATTGAAGATCAAGAACAAGAAGAAATGAGATCCGAGCCTAAATTAGCACAATATGTGAGAAGACATCATAAGCCAAAACAAATAATTGGAGCTAAATAATCTGGAGTCATGACAAGATGTAAGTTAAAAGATCAAACATGCTTGTTATGTGAGTTTGAGACTAAGATAGTAAAAGATGCTTTGGGGAATGAAGATTGGATTCGAGCCGTGAATGAAGAAATTGAGTAGATAGAAAAGATCAAAACTTGGACACTAGTGTCGAGACTAGAAGACAAGAATGTTATTGGAACAAAGTGGGTGTTCATAAATAAGAACATGGAGAAGTCACTAGGAACAAAACTAGATTTGTATGCAATGGATATGCACAGGAAGAAGACATTGACTATGGGGAGATATTTGCCCCAGTTGTGAGATTGGAAGGAGTGAGAACTCTACTTGCATATGAAGCTTTTAAAGGATTCAAAGTGTATCGACTGGATGTCAAATCTGCATTTATGAATAGAATATTGGAAGAAGTATACATTGAACAACCAGAAGGATTTGTTGATCCAAGCAAGCAGAACGTGGTTTGTAAACTACACAAGGCACTGTATGGATTGAAACAAGCCCCTAGAGCATGGTATGAGAGATTGCACAACTACTTGATAAAGATTGTATTTATAAGAACAAATGACAACAACAATCTGTATTTGAACACTGAAAAAGGTAAAGGGATATTGTTAGCTGAAATATTTGTTGATGATATCATATTTGGAGGACAAGATGCCCTATGTCAAACATTTTCAAATGAGACGCAAACTGAATTTGAGATGTCTATGTTTGGAGAGATCAAATTCTTTGTTGGTTTGCAAGTTTATCAGATGAGGAAATGTATCTATATTACACAATCTAAGTATGTCAAGGAGATACTGAAAATTTTTGGTATGGAAGACTCTATACCAATAAGTACACCTATGGCTACTGGACACAAACTATCAAAGAATGATGATACAATTGAAGTAAATCAAACCTTGTATAGGTCTATGATTGGAAAGTTACAATATGTCATCCATAATAGACTAGATATTGCCTTAGCAATTGGGTTTGTTGCAATATTCTCTGCAAATCCTAAGGAGAGTCACATGATGGAAGTGAAAAGGATATTGAGATATCTAAAAGGAACAGAGGGCTATGGATTGTATTACAAGAAGAATGGAAAGTTTGAACTGAAAGTTTACATTAATATAGATTGGGTAGGAAATGTGGATAACAGAAAGAGTACAAGTGGTGGTGCATTATTTCTAGGAAATTGATTAGTCTCTTGGACAAGCAAGAAATAGAATTGCATTTCCCAATCTACAACAAAAGTTGAATATGTAGCAGCAACAGTGAATTGTTCAAATTTAGTGTGGATCAAGAAATTTTTAAAAGGTATGAAGGAAGAAATCACTGAGCCAATTGTTATTTTCTATGATAACACAAGTGTTATCAATATATCAAAGAATCTTGTAATGCACACTAAGACTAAGCATATTGCTATCAAGTATCATTACTTGAGAGAGTTAGTTCATGACAAAGAAGTGAGATTGGAGTATGTGAATACAAAGGAATAGTTAATAGATATATTCACTAAGGAATTACCTAAGGATGCTCATGAATATCTAAGAGGCACATTAGGGGTGATTCCCCTAACTGAGGCTACCTAGAATCATATAGGAGCATTGCATCATATGTATTAAATCAAAATATCTAAAAAATTGATGCAAAGGAGGTCACACTTTAGGAGTTTCCTAAAGTTGTGAAGAGTCAAGCACAAGATGTTGATCATTCATAAGCAAGATGACAGAGGGAGTAATAAAGTTTAGAGAATTGACATGAAGATATCTACATGGTGAAGATGAATGTCTTTGGAATTGTTGTCAAAGAGGGAGATATTTAGTAAACATGAGAGAAAGATATAAAAGAAGTTACCCTAAGAAAAGAGGGAGAGTTGAATAAGATGAAGGGAGAGATTTGGTAAACTTTTGAATAGAAAATTTTGAATTGTATGGTGACTATGCACATGGATTTTATGGTAGAACATATAGTGTTGCCCTCAATGCCAAAGAGGGAGATTGTTGGAAACTACAATTGAAACAATTTTTATATTGTCATTGATGTCAAACCTTAACTGGTAAGACAATTGCTATCTAGTAGAGTACCATATCTTGTGATTGATGAAGAAGATTTGAAAAGAGGAGATAACAAGAGAACCTAGGGAAAGGTTGAGTTATGAGATACTACAATGGGTACTTGATTAGTTGGCACATTGGCAAGGTAACGTGTTGTTTATCTTTAACACTAAGTGAAGAAGTCAGCTGATTTGAAGCATAGGATTAATTGAGAAAAAGGGAAGAAATTCAGTTTAAGCCAAGTGATGCTAGTGTCGACCAAGCACTAGTATAAGCCGAGTAACTTTAGTGTTTACATAGCATTAGTAATTATTGAGTATTAGAAAATTAACTGAGCGAAGACAATGTTTGCCAAGTAGAACAGTTTTAGCGATGAACGAGTTATTCAGTGATGACCGAGTAGATGAATGCAGTATTGACTGAGTATCAGTAATTTATAGTTTGTGAAGGAATTGAGAATCTTAGCTGACATAGTTCAATTCTTGGGATATGTAAAACATGTTGACATTAAAGATGAATGACCTAGAGTATTTAATGCATGGTAAACTATTTTCTTTTGGATTCAACGAGAATTTTTCAGAAGTATCTAGAAGGATAAGGAGGAGAAAAAAATGATGGAAGCATTCAATGAATCTAACCTAAACCTAAGATCTATGGAAGAGATTAAGTGGAAAAAGATTAATCTACCTAATCAAGGAGGTATAAGGATGACCTAATTATGGGAGATGGAGACAAGGGGAAGAGGTTGATGTTATTGACTGGTGAATCTAAGCAGAAGGCTAAGAAGAGCTTAAAAGAGTTGAGGTGATTTCTTGAAGGGATTTACGAGTAAATTAGAGATGGAGATGGTAATGAAGGCCAGTTAGTAAATTAGCATATGAGCGTATTGGGTCTGTATTTTCAAAGTGAGTTGTATATTTTAGATCAGAACCTACTGTTACTTTCTAACTATTGTATCAGTTAAAATCCTTTAATCAAGGTTGACCTAACAATCATTTTGTAAACCCTTTAATCAAAGTGACATTCTAATGGAATGTTCTTAAGCCCTCTAACCAGACCACTCTTAACAGGGTGATTAAATCCTTTAACAGGGTCACACTTAGCAGTGTGTATTGTGACCTTTATTAGGGTTGACTTCTCACAAATCTCACTTTAGAAGAGAGAAAATTTGGTAGCATATTACTGGTGGTTTTTCTCATATTGGGTTTCCCTGTTAAACCCTGGTGCCATTCTTGTGTGAATTTTATTTGATGTGATATGTTGTTGAAAGTTTTATATTCTAAAAGCTAATTACTTTTGGACAGTGGACTACAAGTTTTATGTTACTGATATATTCTATAGAGACCGAGTGAATTGTTGAATAGATCTTAGTTTTTTGAAGTGTTCAAAAGTTGAATTGGTACATTTGGACCTAAGGATAACTGATTCACCCCCCATCTTAGTTATTCTAAAATCATTCCAACACAACTATGCCAATATAGTTCCAATAAATCTCAACAAAAATATCATCAATTGGTTATCTTCTTTTTATCATTAATCTCGCACATCATATCATCCATATCACATCATCCATCACATCCAAAAACTCAATCTTAATATGGGTTTCCCTATTAAACCCTGGTGTCATACTTGTGTGAATTTTATTTGATGTGATATGTTGTTGAAAGTTTTATATTCTAAAAGTTGATTACTTTTGGACAGTGGACTACAAGTTTTATGTTACTGATATATTCTATAGAAATCAAGTGAATTGTTGAATAGATCTTAGTTTTTTGAAGTGTTTAAAAGTTGAATTGGTACATTTGGACTTGAGGATAACTGATTCACCCCCCGTCTCAGTTATTCTAAAATCATTCCAACACAACTATGCCAATATAGTTCCAATAAATCTCAACAAAAATATCATCAATTGGTTATCTTCTTTGCAAAATTAATCTCACACATCATATCATCCATATCACATCATCCATCACATCCAAAAACTCAATCTTATATATGAGATCATAAACTCAAAATTGTAACTTTGTCAACCCCAAAAATGAAAGTAATGAAATGTGTAGAACTCCTACTAGATCTCAATCAAATCCTCATACTATAACTTCTTGTGTAACTAAAATTTATTCCATAATTGTCTCTAACATAAGCAACTATCAAACCAAAATTCTAGTCTGGTTTTCCAAGCATACCAAATAATCTTACCAAAATTGTTCTATTCTTTCCAAAATACTATAAAAGTAACATTCATTAGCAAATATCTTACACATAAAGTAGCACCAATTCATGTGAAGATTAGATTAGACATATCATAATGTCTACTTTGAATCTTTACCATTGCAGGTCTTGACTCTATATCCTTAGGTAAGACCACGTCGATCTATCCGACTACATACTAGTCTGCTTCCAATACTTGGTCATATACTTGCTTCAATTCCTTCAATAATAATAAAAAACTAAAAGGTGTCCAAGAATACTAAATTTATTTTCCATCAATGACAACATACCATGCATTAACAAGTAACTCTTTCTAACAATCTCCCTTTTTGGCATTGATTGAAATACTTAGTGAAAAATGGCTAAGTGTCCTTCCAAAATTCCAAGTCTCCAAAAACTCTTCAAAATCCTAAACTCCCCCTATGGTAAACATCTCTCCTTCTTTATCATTTTCACACATATCTCCAACCTTTGACATCAATGGAAAAGGCAAGGCCAAAAATTAAAATCTGCTACCAAAATCCTATATTGTCTACATATATACAAGTTATGATAGCATACTCGGAAAAGTTTGAAAATATGTAAAAATGATTTCTTCAAAGAAACCAAATCAACATCCCAAGTCTTCCTCAGAATATCCAAAATTTGAATCTTCCCACATATGGCATAAGTTGATTCATTAGCATGAATGATATCTGGTGGGGGTGGAAATTTACTTAGCCTCCCTGCTTCCTCCAATCTCTTCTACAAAACATATAACTTAGGAACTATAAGATTCCTCAAGTTAGAAAACCTTCCGAGCATTATCTTCATTTCATCCTCCAAACATTCGATGATGTCATTAATCTTCACAACTTCACCCATGAAATCAGAATTAAATCCCTTTGATGAATCAATGTGCTTTACTTTATTTTCTAGTGCCTCCTCACTTTCCTTAATGTTTTTCTCAATATCTGAGACTTTAGAAAATTAATCTATGCATGATCTAAGTATATTTCTTCCTTCCTCAGTAGTTTCTTTTATCTAACTTATTCTAGAATTCAAAGAATTTCTATCTTGTGCAATTAAAGAACATAGATGGTGAAATCTATTTGAAACAAATTTCTTCTAAAATTTATACTCTATTGTCTTCTCCAAAGACTCAAAATGGATATCAAAATTATCATAAGTTCTTCTAACTAATCAAGAACAAAAATACCTTGATTACCTTAAAATTTTGGCATCACCTTGCCAAGAACATCAATTGCTCTAGAAATAAGTCTTCTTGCTTTCTTTGTCTCGCTCAAATATTTTTCCTTAGCTTTGGCATGAGCCAAAATTGTAACTTTCATTAGCTCATCTTCTTCAATATTTTCTAAATCAACCGGTCCTAAAAACTCAAATGAATCAAGGGAATCTCTTGGAAACAATGTTTAAACCTTACCAAAAGATGGCCCAATTTCAATCTAAACTTGCTTTGTCTTCTCCGGTTTCTCCCATTTTTCCTCTTCATCATGAGCTTCTTCTTGTGTCTCTTTCTCTTTTTCTCTCTCATCTTTTCCACAAGTGATCTCAGTATCCATAACATGAACATCATCAATATGTTCATCAATCTCCTTTTTGGTCTCTACCTCAATAGGTTCATCAGTTCTATACCCTCTCTCTTTAATTATTTGTCTGATTTCTTCTTGCCTCATTATATTAGCTAGGTCAGTGTAGGGATCCTTCTCTTTATATCCTTCTTATTGCTCATCAAGTTTATCATGTACATCAAAGGTAATATGTACTCATGCTATGAATAAATTTGGCTCATCAGTGTCCATTTTGTCTTCTTTCCTCTTTATCCTTGGCTCCTTCTTCTTTGGTGCATTCATCTCAACTAACATTTTTAGATTAATATGTCTTATGTTTCTATAGTAATTTTATCTCTTTTACCATTCAATAGAATTCTTATTCTCTTCTTGGTTGAAAACATCTTATTAGATTCATCACGTAACCTTTTCATGCCATCATTTATGATTACAAGAAATATTTTAGAGATTGCTCCTTCTCTAATCCTTTTGTCCTCCTCTAGTGCAACTAGTATCCTTTCTTCCAACTTATTGTATAATACATCAGGTAGTTGATCTTTCATCTCAACTAATGTCCTACTAAACTTTTTCAGAAGAAAAATAAATCCTTTCTCAAGTCTCTCTTATCCTTTTTTCACCAAATACATGATAGTACTTCTTTAGTTCAACCAAAATGCCTAGTTTAATAACCTTATACAAAATCTTATCAACTACACTTTCATTATTACTAACACTCATAGGTTTGTCACTAAATTTTTTTTTTTTTGTTGCTTCTTCGATCATGATTTTCTTCTTAGATTGGTCTAATTCAGTGGATGAATCATCCTCATCTACTTTATCTCCTTTCTATGGACCTGAACTCTTCTCTTTAGGTATTTTCTTCACCAGTTCTTGTAATACCCCAAAAATGGGCTATAAGTTCATTAACCTCTTACATCTACAAATTGAATGAAATCAACATCAAAGTCCTAATCTAAGACACATCTAAACATCATCGAATCCTAATTGATTATCTTAAATTCTGCATTGGAGAATATTCCTAGCAATATTCCTAATTATCTTAATTATCTTTAATTTAATGATTATTTGGCAATAAATCACATTTATCCTAAGTTTGATTAATTGAATATTTTCATATTTAATTAATTAGATTTAATATTTGCCACTTAATTGTTTAATTAAATTTAATTCTATCTATTATTAATTATATTATTTAAATTTTGACAATAAATCCAAAATCCTATCATTAATTGATTAAATTCTTATTTAATTAATTAAAGCAAGTTGTCATTATTTAATAATATAGTTTTTAATAAAAGTTTGAAAAATAATTGATTAACCCATAAATCAATTATTTATTTTCAAAAATCAGTTAAGTTGAGCATAAATCACTTTATTTATTAAATTAATTCATAAATAAAACATGCACAATCATAAAAGCAGACAATTATCAATTATCAATTAAAGCTAAACTCTATTTTGAGTTAAAACTTAGCTTTTGCATGTTTTTGTGAATTAAATTATCTTTATTATTAGATAACTCAAAAATCAAGCTGAGTTAATCTGAGTGATTTATAGCTTTCTTCCATGCACCTCCAAAGCCCTGGATTTCTATAAAACCAAGGCTCAACTCTTCATAATTCATCCACGAATTTGCATTCTCACGCTGTCGAATTTGAAGAATCATCTTTGTGAATCCAAGCTATTGTGAGATCTTTCTAGTTTTGAGCATTGCATATCATTTAGCTTATATTCATATCATTGTTAGATCAATTTCCATATATTAGCATATATTCATATCAGTTTTTCATTATTATTGCATAGAAAATACCAAAAAAATAGATTAATTGCATTCAATTCATATCTAGATCAATTGCATTCAAATCCTTCATTTAGGTGTCGTCTAGGTCACTGATCTCGATAACAATATGAGAACATTAATCTTGCACCTACTAGAAGGCAATAAATCACTTGGTTAGAGTAGATTTCAATTTTGCACGATTTTGATTATAGCTAACCTCTAATGTTTTACTAAAGTGTTGTGTCTACAGATCAGGTACAATTTTCACACACACATTTCTGGTGCCCACCGTGGGGCCCTAAAATGGGCTTCCCTTCATTGCTATTAATCTTCTATCATTTCTCTATCAGAACTCCCCTGCTGCTGCTTGTTCTAGTGGTATTCTCAGTAGGACGTTATTTTTTGTTTCTTTTTTGCCTGCAAAAAAGAATTTATTTATTTTTTGGGCACTTTTTCTATCAAAAATATCCGTACAATGCAATTTTTAATTTCGGTCCGTACAGTGTTGTACGAGTTTTTCAAATTATCGTATAATTTTTTCGGACTATCGTTTCATTAAACACCCAGTGTTGTATAAGTTTTTCGGACTGTTGTTTCATCAGACACCCAGTGTCATATGAGTTTTTTAGACTCTCATTTTATCGGACACCCAGTGTCATCTGGGAGCATACCCACTATCGTACGATAGTTGATCGAGTATCATTTCATCAGGCACCCACTATCATTTGGAAGCTAGATTGTCGTTTCATCATACACCCAGTGTCGTACGAGTTTCTGGATTGTCATCTGGGAGCATACCCACTATCGTACGATTTTTAGACTGTCATTTGGTAATAGACCCACTGTCGTACGAGTTTCAGACTGTCGTCTGGTAACAGACCCACTGTCGTATGAGTTTTCAGACTGTCATCTGGTAATAGACCCACTGTCATACGAGTTTAGGCATCAGATTTCAATTGTTGTTTCATTTTTGCAGGCAGTTTGTCAGATTTGATTTTTGGATTTTGACTAACAGCTAATCTTAACAATTGGAATTCTCTATTTTTTATTGACTCTTGCTGGTTTTGATTGGAAAAAGTGTAAAGCTTGCTAAAATTAGGTAAAAATCTACTAAGCGCATTGCGAGGATCTCAGGTATTCCACTTGTGCTGATAATATTTTGATTTGGGCTTAAATTAAATCTCTCGTGTGTCTAGCTTGGGTGATTCTTTTCATGCTTTTGTTTTACACACTTGCATAATTGATACTAGGTTGTGACACCTTAAGTATTTATTAGCAGTCTTAGATTACTTGTGATTGATCTTGATTTCTATCTTGGGTTATTGGACTTGCTAATCCGCCAACCCCTCATTTCACCCCGTGGTTGCAATCTTAGCGCCATAAAGGGGAGGGGTCAATAGGACAGAAGCGTTAAGTGTTCCACTTGGCAACCCTTTTGTGCTTTTAGGAACTCACTTGTTTTCTAAGTTGGGGACTCATTTTTAGCTTGTGTGAGGTGTTAAGTGTTCCACCTTGTGGACTCATCTCATATTCACTTTAAGTGTTAAGTGTTCCTCTTTCTGCTTTTTGGGTACTTTTGGTAGATTTGCTTTTGGAAACATACATCTGTGCTCACATAGTAAGTAGGCTCTATGAACACTATTTGTGATTCTTGAGAGATTGGATTCCCAGTGAAATCCTTCTTGATGACAGAATCCTTGTAGGTAGGGAGGATACTTAGTGCGTTTCACATTCAACTCGGTTAGTGCGTCTTCTCTTATTGATCGATACATTCTCTCCCCGGAGAGGTTGATAGATCACGTGGGGTTGACATCACGAGCTTTGGTGAATCAAAATTGGTTAGTGCACCTTCTCTTATTGATTGATACATTATCTCCTCGGAGAGGTTGATAGATCACGTGGAGTTGACATCATAGACCTTGGTGAAGCAAAACTTTGTCTTAGCGTGTTGGATTAATCTACTTGCTTTGTTTGGGTTAAAAGTGAAAAGGTGTCAAAAACCTTGGATCTAGAGCCAAGTCCCCTTGTGGTATACTATTGTGAATCACCTTTAGAGAGGGTTAACCGTAGTAGACAATCCCTTCACAAGGCAAACTGCGTTGATGGAACCTCAAGCGGTAATAGCCATTTTCACCGTGGTAGTGACAGCCGCTATATAAATGTCCTTGTGGAAGAAATCTCCACGGGTATGGTTCATTGTTGGGTTGTCAGATCTCCCTAGCAGCTCCTAAAGATTAAGTTCTCAGACTGTGTCAAAACCCTGGTGCGTCGGGATTGGAGTTCACCCCTTTGGATCATAAAAGTTGCAGAGTCAAACCATTACTAAAAACCCTAGCGAGGCCAAACTTTCATTTTATAGGGTATATGTGCATTACTGAAAAACATTTTTGGGACATACACAATTAGCGCTTGTAAGGATTAGAATGAATAAGTCACTTGATTGCTCATGCACAAGGTTGCTTTTGCCCTTGTTCATTGTTTTCAGACATGCTTGAAATCATGTGCTTGCTATTTTGCATGCTTGTTTATCTATCTAGTTATTGAAAATGAACAAATCTGTTACAATCCTCAAATCTGGACATTGAAATTTGCAAGCAATCCAAATTTGCAAACTCAAAATTTTGCAAAAATTGACGTAAAATTCTTTCTGGAGTCAAAAATCAATTCAGGAAGTCAAAAGTCATATGAGTTTTTCCAAGTGTCATTTCATTATAACCCATTTGTCATATGATTGAGTACCCAGTGTCATACGAGTTTCCATGCCAGCAAATTCTCAAAGTCAAAATCTTGCAACTGTAGTACGAGTTTTGCAACTGTCATTTCATAGCATACCCACTGTCGTATGAGTCTGCAGAGTGTCATTTGGGAAATTTTTGAAAGTTGTTAGAAAATTGTCAGAATTGCCAGATATTTAGCTTTTTCAGCCTATTTCCAAAATCTGTCGATCAAATCACTGTGTTAGGAATAGAGTAGTAGCTATTGAGAATCAGTACACATGTCTCAAAGAATCAATACACATGAGCAAGAAATTTTAATCACCACTATGATGAAATAGATGCATGCTATGCAAGTTGAACTTAACAATCTTAAGAAAGAGAAGGAACCCAAGGAATTCTCTAGGGAAGCTCTATGCCCTTTTCCATTTGATAAAGACTTGTACATGCCACCATGCCCCTGAATAGAATTTGAGCAATGTGATAACCCTTATGATACCTCTTCCATGGAGAGTGACACATCCAGCTTTGGAGACTATGATGAATATGATGACAGACAATGTAATGATACCTATGACACCTCTGTTCCTAAGAGTCCTCCTCGTCGTGTGTTCCTACTTACTACAAATGGGTCGTCACATTGGATAGATCGTCATGGTGATCCATATGATTTTGATTTTGAAAGAGATTTTGATGGCTTTTTTGGACAATACCTTGATTATGATCCATCTACTACTACTGAGGACTATAAAATGCATCGTGCTAGCTTGAAGCATCAATACTATAAGGATCTCTCCTCTAAGGACTCTCCTGCTAAAAATAAAGATTATCTTCTCAAGAAAGATCATGTTAATGTTGGACCTTTGTCTTGTGATGGTTCCCTTCCATCCCCTACTTCCTCCAGTACTTGTACATTTCCTAAAGCTTCTAAGTCTATCAAATCTTTCACAGAACCTTCATCCGACACAAGCCCTGATACTTTTCATGTGGTTCACTATAGTTATCCTCAAGGGCTACCTCTTAAAGAAACTCAAGCTAACCTTCACTTGGCTGCAAATACTTTCAATAATGATAAACCTAAAGAGCCTAAGCCTTCATATGCTATAATGCCTACTTTAGCTAGTCCTCCACCATCTCTTCCAAAGTCTTCCATACAATCCCAACATGCTTCCTTGTCCTTAGAAGTGGCTCCATGTCAAGAGGACTCCAGAAATGATAAATAAAAGAACATAAAGAAAGATCAAGATCAAGAACCCTCCATGTTGTCCAATCCTTTTCATGATGTCTCTTATCCACCTCAGGGTTCTTTTGATCCTGCACATCCTTTTTCATGCATTCCTTTTTCTTTTGATCCTGCACATCATTGAGCTTATTGACAATCAAAATAATCTTACTACGCTTGCACTTTCCAAAGATGATACTTCTATTAAGGTTGGTAAAAATGGTGTTGTTACTTCCAATGTTAAGCCTATTGAAAATCAAGAAAAAAATTATGCACTTATGCTATCCAAAGATCCTTGTCAAGATCAAAGTCTTCCATCTTCTTATTCTACCACTCCATGTTCACTTCCACTTTCTACTCTTCCTAAGTCTTTGCAAGCTTTGAACAATCCTATCAAAGAAGGTGCTCATATTCAAGATGTACTTGATTCTATTGAAAATTCTAATGCTCACTCTAAAGATGTTGATATCCTTGGTTGTCATATAGATGCTGATGAACTTATTGATTATCCTTTTGCATCTTCCACTTCCATCCTTGGACCTCTTCCATGACTACTAAAGACTTCACGTCTTCCTTCCATCTTGGGTCCTTATGTCCCTTCACTTTCCCCTCCTAACTCTCCTAATTCACCATCCATCTTGGGTCCTTACATCCCTCCATCTCCCATCTTTCCTCAAGATCAACATAGATGCATACCCTTGAATCCTTTTTATCCACCCACCCATCTAAACCGATCATATCCTCCTTCTTCTTCCACAAGTCCCAAGTCTTTTGGAAGTAACTTGAATGTTCAATACAAGAAAAAGAAGCAATACAAGAATCCATCAAAAAGAGATCACCATGTCTCCTCTAAACGACATGGAGGCATAAAGTCAAAAGAGATATCTAAGAAAAAAACTACAAGACAAGTATGGGTTCCAAAATCTATCATTGAAGAATACCCAAGCTAGGGAAAAATTGTCATGTCAAGCGCATTTGGACAAGCAATGAAAGGCCAACATAGGATAAGTCACAAAAGTGTAATGCCAAAGAAGGAAAGGATGCAGTCCAAAGGAGTAGACGTGTCAAGAGGCTTCATAGCACCGTGTTCTACTCTTGTTCTCCACCTTGCTAGACATTGGGAGTGCATGATATGATCTTGCTTGGGAGTTTGCAATAGAAAAAGATGCTATCAATTATCAAAACAAGTATTAGAACAAGTATCAGAACCAGTATCAGAACAAGTATCAGAACCAGTATTAGAACCAGTATCAGAACTAGTATCAGAACTAGTATCAGAACAAGTATCAGAACACCTACAGGGGCTATGCCTTTTGCTTTAGTTTATGGGTCTGAAGCGATACTACCTATTGAGGTTGAAATCCCATCACTCAGAATTAGAATGCATGGTCTAGTAACTGATGATGACTACAGAGTGTCTAGGTTGCAAGAACTTGAACTACTAGATGAGCACAGACAAGTAGCGTATGATCATCTCAGAGTATATCAGAAGAGAATGTCTAGAGGTTACAACAAGAAAGTCAGACATAGAGAATTTTAGGTTGGTGATCTAGTCTTGAGAGAAAATCCTAAAAATCAATCCCATCGAGAACACAAGGGGAAGTTTGAACCCAACTGGCTAGGTCCCTTTGTAATCATTGCTACTTTTGGCTCTGGTACCTATCAACTCTCAATGACTGAAGGAGAATAGCTTTGAGAACCAATCAACGTTCTCCATCTGAAGAAATTCTACGCCTAAGGCATTCAGTCTATGGTAAAATATCCTGAAAAAACTCTTAAAAATTGGAAAATGTTCTGAAAAAAATGAACATCTTGGTGAAAACCTAGCAATAGGCACCTTGATGATTCACAAAAAAATCAAAAAATATCAAAAGTACAAAAAAAAAATTAAAAAATGAAAAAAAAAAGTGCCTTGGTGAAAACCTGGAAACAGGCACCTTGGTAGCAAAAATAGAATCTCTACCAAGATGGTGAAAACCCGGCAAATGGGTGCCACTTGTTTCAAAATGCTCCATCTATCAGTGCAATCTTGGTCTTTCCCAGCTTTCAATTTTGCTTTAGTTTGTCCATATCTCCCGGTTTGTTTCTGCATTTCCAATTTTTGAGTAAGTCGATCTGTATACCAATCAACTCAAGTGTCTGTATCCTATCAATGCTTAACACTTGGGGGCAATCAATGTTATATCCTATGGCCTCTAGTATATCTTAGATGTATCATATCCAGTCAGAGTCCTTTGAAGCTTCATTTGAGTCAGTCAAGTCTGTCTCATCTCCAGAAAGGATTTTGCATCTACAACAACAATCAAACAAAAACTGAAAACAATCTATGCTTTTCATGCTTTTATCTCCTTGTATGCTTACTGATTCGCGTTGAGATTTTTGCATATTGTGTCCCTTCAATCTCTTCGATGATGTCCTTTATAGGAATTAGAGAGTGATGACTAGGGGCATAATCTTTTCTTTGTCTTCTTCTTGTATGTGAAAATCTAACAACTTTGGAAATTTTGGATTGAAATGGTGTCCAACTGTAAGAGCCTCTATCTTGAATTGGATGGCCATGCGTACCTTGACCATTGATACCTGGATGATTCAAAGAAGTATTGATCTAACTATTGTCTTTTTGAGTGAGTTTTTTCTCCTACTATGAAATGCAATCTTGCCTAAGGATGTGAATGATAAAGGGTCACTACGGGTAATTCACATTGGATTTAGAATGATCTCTTGACTGTTTGATGTGTTTTTCATGCAAGGCATATTTAGGTCATCACGACGTTCATGTTTTGATGCTTATACAAATTTCTATATCAAAATGGACATGATATTTAGGTCATCCTGGCGTTTGTGCCTTGGTGCTTATATCTAATCCGACATTCTGAATATAAAATCAATATTCATATATCCATGGTTGTTGACCAGTGGGTGTTGTATTGATTCTTGTGCATACAAATTGATATTCATATGTCAATGGTTTCATAGCTAGTGGGCATTGTATTGATTTATCTGGTTACCTAAAAGTTTAATGATGATAACAAATCGACACATGATCAGTGACTAGGTCCTAGGTCTTAGGTTGCATTTTATTTTGCATGTCTCTTTGCATTTTGCATGTTGCATGATCTCACAATGGCTAAACAAACTTCAATGCTTAAATGATTCTTCAAATCTAATAAGAGCTGAATCTCACACGAAGGTTCCTCCAACAAAATAATAGGTAGAATCCTTTTTTGGGATCAAAATTGAAATCTGAGATCATTGATATTATTAACTGCTTATTCGACCTTTGATCATCACATAAATCCATAATTCAACTTAATTGATTATCTTACATCAAACTATCAAAATTTCAACTTGGTCAACTATGGTCAACTCATGGTTTAACCTAGTCAAACTTGGTCTTTTGGGACCTTCCAACGATGCAGAATGCGTTCTTGAACGTGTATAACGACTTTTCCAATCAATTAACATGCTTCTAAACTCTCAACACTGACTTTTCTTGTCAGATTTCAATTTCAATCCCGAAGGGGGCATGGTATTGCACATCATTCAAGTCTGTAAATCTAATTTTATTTGGAATCTATTATCTTTCATCAATGATCAAGAGAACAACCACCTCTAGTTGCTGATTCATCAAAAGTCCTCATCGCTCGAGGAAAATCTATCATCACTTGGGGCATATCAGATTCGTCGATCCATATCAATCTGGTATCCTCCTAATCTTGTAATTTGTATCGGCTTTTTGCAACCATCGGTTCATCAGTGTTATTTCCTTGGTTCTTCGGCAACTGAAGGGTTCAGATATGATACCTGCTAGTTCTGCTGAGACAATCGAGTCTAGAACCGGTCACTCACTTCTTAGCAATCCTAAGGTTTGGAATCAGGCGTTTTGACACTTTCTTTCGCAATCATCGGTTCATCGCTGCTACAGTGAACATTATCTTTGGTCATTCAAGACCTATTATCTTCATATCAAATCAATATCAATCAGCTTCTGTCTCATATCAATTATCAATTTCGAATCACTTTCATATCTCTATCAAACACAGACTATCTTTGAACCACTGCGCTTCGCATAGTAATTCAAAGAGGGGCAAAATGTAATACCCCAAAAATGGGCTATAAGTTCATTAACCTCCTACATCTACAAATCGAACGAAATCAACATCAAAGTCCTAATCTAAGGCACATCTAAACATCATCGAATCCTAATTGATTATCTTAAATTCTGCATCGGGGAATATTCTTAGCAATATTCCTAATTATCTTTAATTTAATGATTATTTGGTAATAAATCACATTTATCCTAAGTTTGATTAATTAAATATTTTCATATTTAATTAATTAGATTTAATATTTGCCACTTAATTATTTAATTAAATTTAATTCTATCTATTATTAATTCTATTATTTAAATTTTGACAATAAATCCAAAATCCTATCATTAATTGATTAAATTCTTATTTAATTAATTAAAGCAAGTTGTCATTATTTAATAATATAGTTTTTAATAAAAGTTTGAAAAATAATTGATTAACCCATAAATCAATTATTTATTTTCAAAAATCAGTTAAGTTGAGCATAAATCACTTTATTTATTAAATTAATTCATAAATAAAACATGCACAATCATAAAAGCAGACAACTATCAATTATCAATTAAAGCTAAACTCTATTTTGAGTTAAAACTTAGCTTTTGCATGTTTTTGTGAATTAAATTATCTTTATTATCAGATAACTCAAAAATCAAGCTGAGTTAATCTGAGTGATTTATGGCTTTCTTCCATGCACCTCCAAAGCCCTGGATTTCTATAAAACCAAGGCTCAGCTCTTCATAATTCATCCACAAATTTGTATTCTCACACTGTCGAATTAGAGTCTGAAGAATCATCTTTGCGAATCCAAGCTATTGTGAGATCTTTCTAGTTTTGAGCATTGCATATCATTTAGCTTATATTTATATCATTGTTAGATCAATTTCCATATATTAGCATATATTCATATCAGTTTTTCATTATTATTGCATAGAAAATACCAAAAAAATAGATTAATTGCATTCAATTCATATCTAGATCAATTGCATTCACATCTTTCGTTTAGGTGTCGTCTAGGTCATTGATTTTGATAACAATCTGAGAACATTAATCTCGCACCTACTAGAAGGTAGTAAATCGCTTGGTTAGAGTAGATTTCAATTTTGCACGATTTTGATTATAGCTAACCTCTAATGTTTTACTAAAGTGTTGTGTCTACAGATCAGGTACAATTTTCACACACACAGTTTTGACTTTGTCTTTGGTGCCTTAGGCCTTGGAACTTTCAGTATAGATGATTTCTTACTGAAGTCTTCTTATCAGGGGATGTAGCCTTGGATGCACTTCTTTTTTTCCTTTGATTAGGTGGTATGTAAATAGGTGGAGGATTAGCTATATTTTCAACATTAATCAATTGTTCTTGTGTTGCATTGCTCTTCTCCTTCACCTCTTGATTTTTTCTAATCTCGTCCATTTTCTCCTTGCTTATATCTTCCTTCTCAGAAATTGTGTCCACCATATTCTTAATATTCTTGGTCCTTTCTGCATTATGATGTTAACTTTAAAATTTCTAACATTTTTTAGCATAAGTACTGAACCTTTTAGCATTAGGATCTATCAATTTTCTCAACATCTCCTCAACATACCTAACTACAATCTTAGGATCTACTTCATATCTCATTGGTGGAATCCATGGGGTCTTTGGTTCAAATACCTCTTGTAAGATAGGGAAATGAAGAAAAAATGCATACAAGAGGATCCATCAAACTCTAAAGTATGAAAAATTAACTTATCCAAACACAAAAGAAATTGAGACAAAGAAATGTAAACTATAACAAAAGTCCCTCAATTTGACAATTATGCCTTTTCTTGCTTCTCTAAAAGAGTGGATGTAGCTCCTATTGGAAAGTTAGCTATATTGATGTATATGACTTAGTATAGTGTTTTCAGTATGGAAACTAAGTGATATAGTATCTTGGAGTCAACACACTTGATGGGAAGATCAGAAATTGGCTAAGTGTTGAAGACTGGATAATGTACAGAGTTCCTGAAGCTTAGAGCATCAACGTATGTGTGTACGACCGAGTTATGGTGTGTGCCCTAGAAGATAAGTTGGTTAGACTATATTCATACTTAGTCTATGAGCGCATGATCAAATATGCAAGTATGAGAAAAATACAGATAGTTGAAATTACACAGCTAGTATGTGCGAGAGAAGAATAGAGTAAGCAGCCGATTGTTAGCATTTTGAGTTGCGGTTATATTATAATGATGTAAAGGTTATGCACCTATTGTAATTAGATTTTTGACATGTATATCTATTTGTTTGTAAACACACTTGAGCCAATTCAATTGGAAGCGTAGTATGTAATAGGTTTAAGGGTCGACCTAGTTGTTTGTTTTGTATGCGCATATAATTATGAGATGTGCCCATTGTAATTGGTAAGGAAGTTGATATATAGTTTAAATAAGAAGAGAAGAAGTATGTGAAGAGTCTATAAGAAGTATTAGAGCTTTGCAAGAGGTCAAAGCATCAACGCATCAAAGGAACTGATCAAACAAGCAATGTCATAGTAACAGTTCATCCAGTAGATATAGTGTGTATCTGAGATCTGAAGGTTGTAGCCTTCACCACTTGAGCAACGAGCTCTAGGAAAGTGCATCCACACCCCTAATAGGGTTTATTGTAAAAGACTCCTAACAGGGTTTGACCCTTGACAAGGTCTACTGTACTTAATACATTGTAAAGCAACTCCTAACAGGGTTAAAGATCTTCTAACAAGGATCATAAAACACTAGTACAAAATATTAGTGGGTGTCAATTCCCACTAGGGTTTTTACCTATTTGGGTTTCCCTGTAAACATATTGGTGTTATGTGTTGATTTCATGTTTCATGTTTATGTGGATGTTCATTTCACAACTTAAGCATTTAAGTTCAGTTTAAAGATTAAGTCAAAAGATAAAATACAGTGAAAACTGATTCACCCCCCCCCTTTCTTAGTGTTCCCATTCCTAAAAATTGGTATCAAAGCTCTAGTCCTTAGCAAAGAAGTTTAACCACTTGAGGAGATCATGGACAAAGTAGAAATGAAACATCTGAAAAGAAATCTTGAAGCTGCTCTTAAAGACCTGGACAAATTTGAAAAATAAATTGAAGAATTAAAAAAAAACTCAGTGATGTTCAATTAGTCATCAAAAGGATAAGAAAGGATTTGAAAGAATGCTCTACCAGTGATCTAGTAAAAATGGTCAAGAAGTTGAATGAAGAAAATACATCCTTGAAAGAACAACTTGAAGAATTTGATGATAAGCTGGCTAACAATCATGAAGTCTATGATGAATAGGTCAAAGAGAACCTTCAACTGAATGAAGAATTGAGGCAAGCAAACATGGAAATATTTGAGCTAAGGAACAACAAAGAAAACTTAGAATCTAAATTAAAAGATGCTAAGAATCACATTGATAAATTACACACCAGTTTTGATTTGATAGAATCTTAGTTGTATGCAAGGAGAGCTAAAGGAGATACTAGCTGCATTGGATACAATGAAGCACAAAATCATATTGACAACATGCGAGCAAGAATGAAAGCACTAGAAGGCACCACAGATGCTAAGGAGACTGGAAATCAGACTAAGGATCATATTGAACCACCTAAGAATGAGCGTAGACCAGTAGAATGTACTTTTTATGCATGTAACAAGCATGGACATATAGCAAGGAACTGCAAAGAGGTAACACCTTTCAATGGTTACTGTTATTCATGCAATAAATTTGGTCATAGAGCTATGAATTGCAAGACAAGTCAAAAGAACAAGACTTAGTATAATCAAAGAAATTAGAATCAGTCAAATATAAGAAGATCTCACAATGTTACATGTTAGATATGTAACTACAATGGTTACTCAGCTAAACAATGTAAAATGGTGACTCATGTCAATGTGCCAAGGAATATAAGGTCTCCAGTCATTTGTCACTCTTGTAAAAAGGCTGGACACATCTCAAAGTTTTTTAGATCAAGGACACAAGGTCAGGAAAGCCCTAAAAAGCCCGAAGAACCAGTTTTGGATCTCAAAGGAGAAGTTAATTTTGTGAAAGCTTTAGAGGATGCGAGCTTTATTTGGTTAGAAGCAAAGAAAGACAAGGTTGATCCGTATGTATTGAATGCATCCACTGTGGAATCACCCTCTACATCTAGATGAATGGCCCTCAGGTTCATAGGGGGAGCTAATTTAGCTCTAGAACCCTATGTGGCTGGTATACTCACTCTCAAAGTATGTACCTTTGGACTTAAGCTTTTGGAGACTAGAGGAACCTTTGTGCAAGAGCGCACCAACTGATTGTTTGCAGAATGAAAGTTAGGAATTTCCTAATGTCAGAATGGTTTACGCGACAAGTATTAATGGTAGAATTTCTACTTTAAAGTACATAGAAGATAGAAGATCTCTTATTGCATTCATATTGAGAGCGATTGGAGAGAAAAAGAGCCTTAGCATTTGATTGAGAAGCATTGTAGTTTGATTCATCAAGTGACTTGCTATGGAATTGATCGGTTGTGGAAACCCTAGTTCGTCACGTCGATTTAGAATCTCTTGGAAACCTTTGAAGAAGCGTTATACAAGTAAGTGATGGCTACTTCTATAGTATTTGATGTTTCAAAGAATAAAAGATGTGTGTTTAAGAGGCATCCATTTAAATCTACACTAGATGACCTAGAAGGGGCATTCTCCTTCATGCCTATGGGTGTTATGCATGTCGAGGACATTAGGGCATACATCTACTGTAAGAAAGAACCAGTAGGATTGGATAGATTAAGGGTGCACATGGAAACTATGTTAAAACTAGACAAACCCTTCATGGATGAGTATGCACGGTGGGATAATCACCCTATAGTGGAGTTGTGTGCTAAAATGTTGTCACACTTCTATGAATCATTACATCCAAGATCTCTCAAGATTGAGATCTCAAATAGCGACTCATAGCTCTCTATTCATGGAGTGTAAGGGTTTGTAATGGAGGCCCTCAGGTTTGACCTATGTTTGTGCCCATGCAAGTACACCATAAAATAAGAGATTCAAAGATGCATGCAAATGAAAATGAGATCTATTCTATATGATAACAATGCAAATTAATCTATGAAAGGAAATGCTTATGCAAGATTATTCTATTAAATGAAATATGAATCTAATCTAATATGGAAAATGCAAGATTAATCTAATGGATTGCCATGGGGCATGAGAGAAGAAGACAAGAAGAGAAGTTTCAATATCCAATCTCAAGTGCTCAAAATCTTTTCCAAAATCGCTCGTCAAACCTGTAGCATAACAATTCACAAAATACACATATGAAAATGAGAAGGAGAGGTCTCCTTATAAAGAATCTTGGACGGTCAAGATTAAGAGGCAAAAAGAAATGAGCAACGGTGGAGGTTAAATCTTGGTTGATCCATGTGCTCAAGAGGCAAAATCAAAAGATTTCATCTCATAGGAAAGTGCACTTTACTTTATTATTTTTATTTTTTATTATTTATTTTTAGCAAAGTGGGTTCCAATATTTAATTAAAAGATTTTTTATTTATTTAAAAGAGATTTATTCTTTTAATTAAAATGAGATTTAAAATAAATGACTTGATGATTTAATTAAAAGGGATTTTTATTTAATTAAAAGGGAGCAAGTTCTCTCAATTAAATAAAACTTGGGAAATATATTAAATTTTTTGAATTAATTATAATTTGATCAAATAAATTGATTTGAATTAAAAATATTAAAAATCATTGATTCAAAAAATTGATAAAATAATTCTAGCATTGATAAAATGAAGAATGGGGCCCAAAGTCTAGGCGACCATTTTAGGGTGCATACATTTGCCCCTCTTTGGGTGATGTGTGATCATTCTGGGAACACATGTGGCCAAAGAAAAATTGAAATGTGAGGTCGATTCGGGATCACAAAACAATCCAGACATGTGATCATTTTGGGAACACGCTAGGACAAAGATAAGCTGATTGAAAAAGACAAGGCCAACACCTTTGTAAATAGGTAATTGTCAAGTCTCAAATAAGAGATAAGAATCTCAAGCAAGAATTGAATTGATAAAACTGAATCAAAGATTGAATTTTGATAGGTATTGCCCCCTCATGATCAAAATTGAAATGAGATAGAGGAGAAACAGTAAAGCGATAAATTTGATCAAATCGAACTAAATATAAGGTTCTTGATGCAAGATGAAAGATATAAGGATCACAGAACCAAGGTAGATCATCAAAGATTATGCCCCAAGGTTGAATTAAAAAAAAAGAAGTGGGATGAAAGTGAATGGAAGATCAAAGGTTGGAAGACGTGAAAAGAAATGGAGAGAAGAAAGAGAATCTGCCTTAAGATAGAGAACGCCTCAAAAATTAATCAACTATTTAAGATGGAAAATTTCAATTGAGATCACAAAAGAAGATAAGGAAATGAAGATCAGAACGTGATCATAGTTGATTAAAAGTCCAAAAGAAAGATGAAGGAAAACCCTCTCAAACTCATAATGCAGCCTAAAAATGCAAATTTAACGTGAAGTCTAACAATGCAAGCTACATAAAAATGTGAAGGTGTACTTGCAATAGAGAAACTATAGGATCTCGTGTTCATCATTCATTAGAGAATGTCAAAGAAATTATTTTCATCATCGGGCCATTTTTAATAGACATCGAAAAATCACACAACCATCACTAGTCACAAGCGCAACTATGAAGATATGAATGTGATTTATATCAGATTAGAATGTGGAAAGATTCTAACATAAGCATCAAAGACATAAAGGTCAAGATGACCTAGCTGTTAGCTTACCCAATTTAATGTAGCAAAACCATGCTCGCATCAAGGCAAAGATGCCAGGATGACCACAAGAACAATTGTGCAAAAACAATCAAGGATGATGTCTCAATTCTCCAAAGTGTTTCAAGGGAACAACAAGAGACACTCAAGATCTTCAAGAACACACCCACAAGCAGAACGCAAATAAAAACATGCCCTATGCCCCAAGTCCTCTAGCTATGCATCATGGAGAGACTTATTAGATAAGGACACTCAATAAAAATCAATAATAGTCAGCACACAAAGAAAAGATCATGACATAGCTCCAGCATCAAGTGTTGCATTTAAAAATTTAAGTGCGTTAACTGATACTAAGTTTCGAGGATAAGGATCGAATGCTTGCAAGTAGGTAAGATCACATGACAAAACTAGGTAAGACCAAACCAAGAAGTGTTGAGAAACACTCGATGTCAGGGCTTGTGTTGAAAAAAATAGTTGGGGTGGTGTTGAAAAACACCATTTGTGACTTTTCAGGACTTTTTATTAATTTTTTTGTATTTTGCTACCAAGACGCCTGTTTCCAGGTTTTCACCAAGGCACTTTTTCTATTTTTTAAAAAAAAATTTTAAATTTTTTTGCATTTTTGGAATATATAATTTTTTTTGGAGATACATCAAAGCGTCTATTACTAGATTTTCACTAAGATGATCATTTTTTCAAGACATTTTTCAATTTTTAAATTTTTTTAACAATATACCATTTTTTTGGATTTTTTCAGGATCAATAAGTATATACAAAGGATGCCCCCAGATAGAATGGGCATCAAACTCCCAAGAAAGATCACATCGTGTAGTCCCAATATCTAGCAAGGTGCATAACAAGAGGAATTAGCAAGCTAGTGGAAGAGATGGAAGACAAAAGAATGAAGGAGAATGAAGGGAAGAAATCCTCAAGAGTACCCAAGCTAGGGAAAAAATTATCATGTAAAGCACATTTGGACAAGAAATGAAAGATCATCATAGGATAAGTCACAAAAGCGTAATGCAAAAGAAGGAAAGGATGCAGTCCAAAGGAGTAGACATGTCAAGAGGCTTCATAGCATCGTGTTTTACTCTTTTTTATTAGATCAAGACCAAAGGGGAAAAGAATAGCGAAAGGCTAGAATGAATGGAGGAAAATAAATATGAAGGCTAAACATGAATGGAATGAAAGCAAGATCATTGTAAGATAGCTTACAAGATAGCCAAATGTTCATGTATAGGTCAACATTGTCAAGATCAAAGAGAGAAGACAAAATGGATGAAATATGTAGAAGAACTACGCATGATGCCTGATTGCCAGGTTTTCATCATGGTACTTATCCAAGGCACCACAAGGGAGTGGTTTTCACCATAAGAGGAATTTATTTTTCTTTACTTTTGCTACCAAGGTGCATGTTTCCAGGTTTCCACCAAGGCACATTTTCAATTTTTTTCATTTTTTTTTTGTTTTCTTTTTGAATTTTTCTATTTTTTTAAATTTTTTTTATTTTTTTAATTTGGAAGAAGGCAAGATTTTTAGATTATGCTCCTTGAAAGGATAAACTATGATATGCCAAGGATTCAGAATGATATGCTCAAAGATGCTGATAGGGAAGGAAGATGGAAGAGAAAAATGGAGGATAAGGTTTTATGTAAAGTGAGTGAGGTTGGAAGATAGGAGGAATAGGCAAATGAGGAAAAAGGATAGAAGGTAGAAGGATAATGAATGGAAGGATTGTGAAAGGGTAGATGGAAAGGAAGGCAAGATCAATATCAACACACACCTTAAAGGGTGGCGAGAGGATGGAGGAAACATGAATGAAGGAATACATGAAGGAATATGGTGAATGGATAGTAGAGGTTACAATTTAGGCGCATGGAATGGAAGAATGTTTTTGGAAGAAGATGAAGTGGAAGCCTTTGGAAGCTTGAATGTCAACTTCAATTGTTTATTAACATCAGACTCTTTCAAGAGAGATTTTGGAATCCATATAGCCATAGGCTTTTTATTTCTTTTTGATGATTTAGAGAGAATATCTTCAATGATAGATTTTGGAACCCATACTTGTCTTGTAGTTTTCTTCTTAGATATCTCTTTTGACTTTATGCCTCCATGTCGATTAGAGGAGACATGGTGATCTTCTTTTTTTGATGGATTCTTGTATTGCTTCTTTTTCTTATATTGAACATTCAAGCTACTTCCAAAAGACTTGGGACTTGTGGAAGAAGAAGGAGGATATGACTGGTTTAGATGGGTGGGTGGATGAAAAGGATTCAAGGGTATGCATCTATGTTGATCTTGAAGAAAGATAGGAGATGGAGGGACGTAAGGACCCAAGATGGATGACAAATTAGGAGAGTTAGGAGGGGAAAGTGAAGGGACATAAGGGCCCAAGATGGAAGGAAGGCATGAAGCCCTTAGTATTGGTGGAGGAGGTCCAAGGATGGAGGTGGAAGATACAAAAGGATAATCAATAAGTTCATCAACATCTATATGACAACCAAGGACATCGGCATCTTTAGAGTGAGCATTATGATTTGCAATAGGATCATGAACATCTTAAATAGGAGCAACTTCTTTGATAGGATTGTTCGGAGCTTGCAAAGACTTAGGAAGAGTAGAAAGTGGAAGCGAACATGGAGTGGTAGAACAAGAAGATGGAAGACTTTGATCTTGACAAGGAGATTTGGATAGCATAAGCATATCATTTTTTTCTTGATTTTCAATAGGCTTAACATTGGAAGTAACAAAACCATTTTTAATAACCTTAATGGAAGTATCATCTTTGGAAAGCGCAAGTGTAGTAAGGTTATTTTGATTGTCAATAAGCTCAACAGTGTAAGTAGTAGCTTGATCTTGCTTAGGAGAAGACTTAAGACATGGTGGAATGAATGAGAAAGGGCATAAAGGATCGAAAGAACCATGAAATGGATAAGAGACATCATGAAAAGGATTGGATGACATGGAGGGTTCTTGATCTTGATCTTTCTTTATGTTCTTTTCTTTATCATTTTTAGAGTCCTCTTGACATGGAGCCACTTCTAAGGACAAGGAAGCATGTTGGAATTGTATCGAAGACTTTGGAAAAGATGGTGAAGGACTAGTTGAAGTAGGTATTATAGCACATAAAGGCTTAGGCTCTTTAGGTTTAGCATTATTAAAAGTATTTACAACCAAGTGAAGGTTAGCTTGAGTTTCTTTAAGAGGTAGTCCTTGAGGATAACTATAGGGAACCACATGAAAAGTATTAGGACCTTTGTTGGATGAAGGATTTGTGATAGATTTGGAAGACTCAGAAGCTTTAGGAAATGTATGAGTATTGGAGGAAGTAGGGGATGGAAGGGAACCATCACAAGACAAAGGTCCATCATTAACATAATCTTGCTTAAGAGTGTAATATTTATTTTCAACATGAATGTTCTTAGAGGAATGATTCTTATAATATTGATGTTTCAAATCAGCGCAGTGCATTTTATAGTCCTTAGTAGTAGTAAATTGATCATAATCAAGGTATTTTTCACAGAAATCATCAAAGTGTCTTTCAAAATCAGAATCATACGGATCACCATCATGATCTATCCAATAGGATGACCCTTTAGTAAGCATGAGCACATGACCAGGAGGACTCTTAGGAATAGAGGTTTCATAGGTATGACTATATGGTTCATCATCATAGCCATTATAATAGTCATCATAGTCATCAAAGGTGGGTGTGTCACTTTTTGTGGGAGAGGTATCACAAGGATTATTATATTTTTCATATTGAGGAGTAAGACTCTTGGGAGAACTAGAACAGGAATGAGATTGTGAAGAAGAGGAAAGTGAAGACCGAGTGGAGGAAGAAGACTTGGATAATGAGGAATGCAGATAATATCTAGAATAATCATGGTAGGACTTGGAAGATGAGGAATTTGAATAATGTCTAGAAGAGTCATGGTAAGACTTGGAAGGTGAAGAATTCAAATAATGTCTAGAAGAGTCATGGTAAGACTTGGAAGGTGAAGAAGAATGAGAAGAGTTAGATGATGAAGAATGTTTGGAAGAAGGAGATCGTGAGAGGATCATGAACATGATTCTACCAAAGGTAGGTGATTCACTTTCTTTCTTTTGTATTTTTGTCATAAATTTATCATCAATGAAACTGTTGGAAGAATGATATTTTTCAAATTGAGTAAGGAGATCAAGATCATCCATTTTCAAGAGAGGTTCTATAGCAAGATAGTTGAAACTCATGGTTCTAAAAGAGGAGGAATCAAGCATGGATGTGACAGAAGAGATGAATAGAAGAAGGTAGACTAGAAAATAAGAATAAAAGAATCAAGAAGACATGAAGAATTTAGGAAGAAGAGGAAGAAGCGTGAAGGAAGAAAAGGAAGAAGCGTGAAGGAAGAAGAGAAATGATGGAAATGGGAGACTAGGAAGACATGGGAGAAAGAAGAACAAGAGTCATTTTGTGCAACTTGATACCATTTAAGTTCATTTGGATATTGAGCAACATGCCATAGCACTTTTGGGGAGATCTTTGAAGTTTTTATCACTTGGGAGCTCAGATTTATTTATTTTAAAAGATCAACTAGATGCATCAACAGATTTTTATCATTGATCAAGCACATAAGATAGTAATCAAGGAGTTCAAGAAAACAAATGTCTTCAAAAAATGAGCAAGGGGCAAAGAAACCTTGCACATGAACAAGAATAGTGACTTAGTATTTCTACTCCTTAAGAACTACTTGTGTATGTTCTCAAAATATTTTTCCAATCACGCACATAGTCCTAGCAAATAAAAATTTGGTTGCACTATGGTTCTTAGTAATGGTTTGACTCTACAACTTTTGCAATCTCAAGAGGGTGAACTCCAATCAAGGTGCACTGGGGTTTTGACACATTCTGAGAATTTAATCAATTGGAGATGCTGAGGAGATCTGACATCCCAACAAGAAATTACACTCGTGAAGATTTCTTCCACAAGGACATTTATATAGCGGTTGTCACTACCATGATGAAAATGGCTATTGCCGCTTGAGGTTCCGTCCACATGGTTTACCCAATAAAGGGAGTGTCCACTACAGTTAACCCTCTCTAATAAGGTGACTCACAAAAAGGACCACATGGGGACTTGGTTTAGCTTCAAGGATCTGAGTTTCTGATACTACCTAAAAAGAGAGTAGAGCATAGTCCTCTAGCCTCTTCACTTCACTCAAACATAGCAAGCAAGATTAATCACACACACTAAGACTGAAATTAACCTCACCAAGATCTGTGGTATCAACAACTTGTGATCTATCAACCCCTTCAGAGAGAGAATGCATCAATCAAAAAGATGAGGACGCAAATCAATGGAACGTGAGATAATCTCAATATCCTCCCTACCTACAAGGGGATCTATTGTCAAGAAAAGTTTCAAAAGAAACCCAATCTCTCAAGATCACCACAAATAGTGTTCATAAGGCCTAATTACTATGTGAAACACATATGCAAGAAAGGTAAATCTATGTTCTTTTTAGAGCCCAAAATTGAAGTGTGATCTATGAAAGCAATAAACACTCAAGCTAGACACATGAGAGATTTATTTTATTTCCAAAATCCAAATGTTATAGAGATTGAACAAAATACCTCAAGTCCAAATCAACGGGCTTAGTAGATTTTTTTTGAGCTTTTTTTGTGCAAGCAAGCCACGAACTCTCCAACAAGTAAACAAGAAAACAAACAAACAAGATATGCAATGTATATCCAACTTATGCAAACCCTAGGGGTAGATCTAAAAATCAATTGTTAGGAGCAATTATAGCCTGTTAGAGTAAAGTATTAATTATAGTAATTAACTTTACTCCCTTCTTAAGATGTCAACACTTTTATTTTTAGTTGTTTTTATTTAAACACACATGCACTAGTTGACTCAAACTTATGCACTAGTTGTTTTAAATATAAACTTGCATGCATTAGTCTTGTAATAATTTAATTATTACATGCACTTCTGCTTTTTAGGTTTGCCTTTCAAGGCTTTTGATCTCCTTTATATGGATGATCCATTGTATATTTTATTCATTCATTATTTCGAGGATATTTTCTTCTTCATATTCTGAGTCAAATATTTGCCCTCTTCTTGTCTCTACTTCCTTGTAATAGGTTTTTTGTATGTAGGTGATCTTCGGGTTTTGTGGATTTGTGTTGCTCAAATCCTACATGGTATCAGAGCCTAATCTGCTACAGCTTGTTCGCGTTTGAAGGATTCAAATTAGAGATTTTTTTATTGATTTGAAAGGTTTTGGTATTCTCTATAGGACGTTATTTTTTATTTCTTTTTTGCTTGCAAAAAAGAAATTTTTTTTTTTAGCACTTTTTACAGAGAGGATTTCCTATCAAATCTAGGGAGGACCTATTTTTCTAGTCATTTTGGCTTCAAACAGACCTCACGGTTGTGTTCAAAGCATCAAAGAACCCCAAGATCCATATAAAATTTGTCCAATTCGGACAAAGTTGGAATCTGTGAGAAAATTTTTTTGCAATCGGCCCCGGCACGGATCCGGAGGTGATCAGTATTTTTTGGAGCACTTCTAGCCCAAATGGACCTCACGATTGCGTTTGGAAGGCCCCAGATAGTCAAAATTCATATAAGAATTGTTGAATTCCGACAAGTTGGCTTCTGAGGCAAATTTTTTTTGCCTACTAGGTCATACGACCTGGCACGCATCTCGAGGCAGGTATGATTTTCTTAAAAAATTATATATATATATATATATATATATATATATATATATATATATATATATATATATATTTAATTTTTATTTTTCAGCCACTGAGCGGCCACCCAAGCGCCACCCAGAAGCCACTGCGGCCACCGCCCCTGGCGGCCTCAACAGTCCAAGCTGCCCACGGCCCTGCTTAGCGGCCACCGCCACTTCACCGCTCCATAACCTCTGCCGCTTTGAAACCTCCACCACCATGCTCCGACTGGTCCAGAACCTCCACCCACTGTGCTTTGTTGCCCTCCGGCTGCTCCGCCCATGCCTAACCGCCAGCGGCTAGGCTAGACCGCTAGTGGCTATCATAGACCACCAGCGGCTGACCCCTTTAGCGCCAGCCCTATGTGACCAGGGGCTAGCCCCTACACATTATTTTTTTCCTTTGGAGCCCTTTTCATTGAAATTGGATTTCCAGGAGCTCTAGGCATCATTTTTTGACAAACGAGATGTCATCGAAAAGCTGGTTCCGAGCCCAACGCTCTCATGGAGTTTAATCTGATATTTTTTTCCATCTAGCTTGCTATTTTTGATGTCAAAGCTAGATTATCCTTTTTTCATTTCAGGGGGGCTAATTTTCTCAAATTAGCTCCATTTTTTGATCTAGAAGAAGCGTCGAAAAGCTCTTCTTGAGAACTATCTAGATTTTTGCCTATTTTCATCAGACTTTTTTCAAGGTACACAAGAATAAGATTTGAAGCTTTTTTCTCTTCTCTTGATAAAGCATATCTTTTTAGGCTTGGGGGTTCGATATTTGGCTTGTGGGGGTGTCTTATTTTCTTGTTTCTTTTAGTTAAACAAGATATTTGTCAAAATAAAACCCCTTCTAAAAAATATGGCCAAGACCTCTTCTTGTCTAGAACTTCTAACCCCACATAATTATCACACATGGACAACCCTAATGACATGTCTTTTTTTTTCAAAAGGGCTCTGGTCTTGTTTAGATGTAGTGCAACTAGTATTATAGAGGCCCTTTGAGATCATGCAACATCGAAACAAGATGGATGAAGCTATGGGGTTGATTTCTTTACAGGTATCAGACAGCTTGCAGTTTCATCTTGATGGGTGCAATACCCCTCTAGCTATGTGGACCAAGCTGAACACTTTATTTGGTACAATGAATGAGTTCTAAGCACTTCAGATTGAGGCAGAGCTTACCTCTCTTGTACCTAATTCTTTTTCCTCTATTGAGGACTTTTTGATGAAATTCAAACATCAGAGATCTTTGCTACATGGATGTGGAAAGAAAAAGACTGATAAAGAGTGTATTTATCTGATTCTATCTAAGCTTAGGGGAAACTTTCAGATCTTCTCTTCTACCTTTCATTCTATAATGGATGCTTTGGGACCTACAATCACCATGCCCACTTTTGAAGTGTTCTGTGATCATTTGACTAGAGAGCAGGCCAAGCTTACTCATTTGGACTCTCTAACAGGATCAAAGAACCATGCATTGGTTGCCCAACCATCCAAAGAAAAGTAGAAGAAGCTAAAACAGATATCAGATTCCTCTTCTCAGCACTCTACTGGCCCACCATCTTCTTCTCAGAAGGAGAAATAGAAGACTGAGAGACCTACATGTTCCTATTGTTAGAAAGGACCTCATGATGAGTCACATTGTTTTCAGAAGAGATTTGATGGCTATGAGAAACAGATTGTGGATTTGCAAGTTCTTCTTCAGAAGACCACTATTTCCTCTCCATCCTCTTCTACCTCACAAGGGTCTTCTTTTCAGTCTTCCTCCACATCTTCACCATCTGGACAAGATTTTTTAAAGGGTCATGCATTACGAGCATCCATTGCATCCCCTTCACAGGTCCCTTGGATACTGGATTCAGGTGCTTCTCACCATATGGCATCTTCTCAAGGGGTCTTCTCTACTATTGAGGCTCCTCCCATTCCTCATATTTTCATGGGGAATAACACTATCTTGATAGTCTGTGGGAAAGGTTCAGTCGACATTCAGGATGGCACATTCAGTGATCTATTATATGTTCCATCTTTGTCTGTAAACTTTCTCTCGATTTATCAAATTACACACATTGGATCAGGGAAGACAATTGAGTTCACTGCAAATTCAATCTTTATTCAGGATAGTGTGACAGGAGGCATTGTTGCTACAGGGACAGTTGATCATTCCACCCAGCTCTACACCTTCTCACACTTTGGTCCACCATCTCCATTGTTGGAGCACAACTCTCCTCTTTCGCGAGAGCCTCATGTGGTGCAGTCAGGTCACTTGAACTTTTGTATTGTTCCTGAGATCACTGCTATGACTGCCACACCACATCTTATTGAGGTCTTTTCTCTTCAATAGGCTTCTTCTTCAGCATTTCTTGACCCTCCAGCTCCATTCATTGAGTCACTAGGTGCACTTGTTGAGGATTCTATAGAGGACATTCATCTCCTCTTTCATGACAGTGTCAGCACACCTATCACACCACCTACATTGGGGATGCCCTTTCAAGATCCTCATGTTTTCTCATTTGAGCATCAGTTAGGCCTTCCAGTTTCACCTCTCATTCAGGGGTTTCCTTGTTCCATGCCTTTTTTTCTTCCGCATTGGAGTTCCATTGGTTTGATCATTTCCACAGGGGTTTCATTATTTTGGGGGGGCTTTGGTGTCTGATCCCTCTCTCATGGGGGGGCTGGTTGTACTTATGGTTTTGAGAGAGTCTCTTGAGCCATTTCTTTTTCTGCATTTTTCTATCTCTTTTTCGAGTAGGGTTTTTTCCCACTAGGTTTTCTCCATTTCTCCATTTTATAGAGATTTGGTTGTGCATGGGTACCTCATTAGGCCATGTTGTCGGGACCCATTTTTATGCTTTCAACACTGTAGTTTCCTTTGCTTTCTTTTTGCATTGTTTGTAGCTGCATTGTTGCTCATCTTAAGGGGGGGTGTTAGAGTAAATTATTAATTATATTAATTAACTTTACTCCCTTCTTAAGATGTCAACACTTTTATTTTTAGTTGTTTATATTTAAACACACATGCACTAGTTGACTCAAACTTATGCACTAGTTGTTTTAAATATAAACTTGCATGCATTAGTCTTGTAATAATTTAACTAATTATTACATGCACTTCTACTTTTTAGGTTTACCTTTCAAGGATTTCGATCTCATTTATATGGATGATCCATTGTATATTTTATTCATTCATTATTTCGAGGATATTTTCTTCTTCATATTCTGAGTCAAATCTTTGCCCTCTTCTTGTCTCTACTTCCTTGTAATAGGTTTTTTGTATGCAGGTGATATTTGGGTTTTGTGGATTTGTATTGCTCAAATCCTACATAGCGAACAAATAATTCAAATGACAACTCATATCATGCATTGAACCATGAAAAATAAGTGCATACTCATCACAAAATTTTAATTTTTTTGCATTTGACCTAATCAACAAGATCTGATTTTTTTGATATGATTTCGGCCAAAAAAATGAAATGAAAAATGAAACCCCTACTAAAAAACAAAGACCTTTCCAAATATGTAAAAATTTTAGAAAAATCTCTTCATTTGTGCCCTAGAGACCCATTTTACGAAAATAGACCACTTTTTGTAAATCAATTATTTGAGCTATGATATTGCATCCAAATTCAAAACAAAAAGAATGGACCCCCTATATACTTTAAAGAGATTTCTGAAAATGTAAACATTTCAGAAAAATATGCTAATTTGCGCTGAAAATTATTTTTTTATGAAAAATCAAGAAAAAATTATAAAAAATTGAAAATACCTCCAAAAATATTGAAAATGTTTTTGAAGCTTCTCTGATATGTCACCAACCTGAAAAAAACAATTTAGATCAAAACACCAAGCTGTTTGGGAGATATGATCAAATCTATGAAAATCTAGGGTTTTAGTCCAAGTAAATCTACACAAGGGGGTTAGCTCCAAAACTAACCAAAACATGCATGTAAAGGTGGGTTGCCCCACTATGGGTGCCAAAAAAATGTGCTAAAATGTTGTCACACTTCTATGAATCATTACATCCAAGATCTCTCAAGAATGAGATCTCAAATAGCGACTCATAGCTCTCTATTCATGGAGTGCAAGGGTTTGTAATGGAGGCCCTTAGATTTGACCTATGTTTGTGCCCATGCAAGTACACCATAAAATGAGAGATTCAAAGATGCATGCAAATGAAAATGAGATCTATTCTATATGATAACAATGCAAATTAATCTATGAAAGAAAATGCTTATGCAAGATTATTCTATTAAATGAAATATGAATCTAATCTAATATGGAAAATGCAAGATTAATCTAATAGATTTCCATGGGGCATGAGAGAAGAAGACAAGAAGAGAGCAGTTTCAATATCCAAGCTCAAGTGCTCAAAATCTTCTCCAAAATCGCTCTTCAAACTTGTAGCATAACAATTCACAAAATGCACATATGAAAATGAGGAGAGGTCTCCTTATAAAGAATCTTGGACGGTCAAGATTAAGAGGCAAAAAGAAATGAGCAACGGTGGAGATTAAATCTTGGTTGATCCATGTGCTCAAGAGGCAAAATCAAAAGATTCCATCTCATAGGAAAGTGCACTTTACTTTATTATTTTTATTTTTTATTATTTATTTTTAGCAAAGTGGGTTCCAATATTTAATTAAAAGATTTTTTATTTATTTAAAAGAGATTTATTCTTTTAATTAAAATGAGATTTAAAATAAATGACTTGATGATTTAATTAAATGATTTTTATTTAATTAAAAGGGATTTTTATTTAATTAAAAGGGAGAAAGTTCTCTCAATTAAATAAAACTTGGGAAATATATTAAAATTTTTGAATTAATTATAATTTGATCAAATAAATTGATTTGAATTAAAAATATTAAAAATCATTGATTCAAAAAATTGATAAAATAATTCCAACATTGATAAAATGAAGAATGGGGCCCAAAGTTTAGGCGACCATTTTAGGGTGCATACAGGAGTATGCTATGGCATATGAGTTCTATGAATCAGAATGGATCAAGATTCTACTGAGAAGAATTCATGATGACCTATTTTGGATAGGTGAAGTGTCAGTCAGAACTAATGGTGACCTAATTCATGAGATAACATGCTTATCAAAGTTAGGCGTCGTTCTTCCAGTCAGAAAAGATGTGAGGAAACTTGTTGAACAAACATGCAAGTCAAGAAGTGATAGGCACGAAATGACCATAGATCCTATTGAGAAAAGTTACATCAAATTGATGTCTATGATACTTGGATATAGGTTTCAACACACCAACGGGGTAAATAGTGTGTCTGCGGCCACAATTCTTGCAGCTATAAGAATTGTAAATGAAAATGGAGAGTTCAACCTATGTGAAATCTTGCGCGCACAATTAATTGATAACATTAAGGAAATCAAGCATGATAAGACCGAGATATTCAGATTTGGGTCTCTTATCATTTATATGTACTTCCATATTATTGGAAAGGTGTCAGACTTATACCTTGACAGGACAATTCCTACCATGCCACATATATCCTTCAAGGCATCTACTGAGAGCACTCTAAGAGACTACATGACACTAGAGTTGAAGACATTCAGGGCTAAGATGCAAATGAGGTACAAGATACCAGAGAAGATAGTTGAAAAGTATAAGGATAATATTAGTTTTATGGTTGAGACAAACACAACATGCATGGAGGTAGTTGAACCAAGAATGAAGTGGATTCATACACTAGGATATGAAGTGGAAGATCCTATTCTAGAGGCCTATGCTCAAGTTCTATTGTCATCACCTAAAGAACCCAATGAGCCAAGATGGGGAACCTATGAGGAGAAGACAAGAGAGATAGATGCTAAACTAAATAGCGCAACAACAAAGAGGAGGGTTGCCAAGGTTACCTTTGAGATCTTGAGAATTCATGGAGTGTCTCAAGCAGACCTAGACAAAGCAATGGAAGAGAAGATTTCTTTGGAAATTGAGAGCACAACAACAACAAAGACTGAATCAGATGATCCTAAGTTGAAGAAGGTGAAGATAGATAAATCTAATGATCAGAAGGATAAAATTGATATTACTCCTTCTACGCCCAAAGAAACCATTGACCTTACTGTTCCTCCTGAGTATAAGGCAATGCCTAAGAGGAAGAAAGAAGTCAGCATTGGTCATCCATCCTTGAGAGTAACAAGGAACAGAAGAAACACTCAAGCACCTCCTGAAGTAAGTTTCAAACTTAGTCTCAGTGTGCTAAGTGAAAGAATAATTGATGAAGGTAGAATTGATCAAGTAGGAAATTTTTATGAAAAATATAGTGAGATTGATAAATCAGAGATACATGGAATGATAGTCAAACACATGTTGAAGTTCAAGAAGATAGTTTTAGAACTTAAAACTATGATCCTTGATAATGTGTGGAACATCCTAGAATTCCAAAAGAGACAGGCCATTGAAGAAGATCTAAGGATAAGGGAAAAGATTCTAGATGATACCCTTCTAGTATGTTCCTAAGAAGAGACATCCTTTTTGTTAGACTTAGTGAAGCCTCATCTCAAAACTAAGTGAAGGACTTTGCAAATTATGGACAAGAATTATGGTCTTGTTGCTAAGGAAACAAAGAAAGCCTTTGAGAAGGTATTTATGAATAGGCACATGTATCTAGCCACTACACCTACAGCACAAGTACCCACTATGGTTTTCAAAGAGTCAGAGACCATCAATGTACCATCTACAGGTCCACAAGATTTAGTGCATACAGTTGTTACATCTACAGAGGTAGAGAAGACTACGCCCATGATAGAGTCATTAAAGGATAGCCCCATTATCATTGATAATGTAGAGATAGCCATGGTGGCCATTGACACTAAATTGGACAAGTTTGAAGAAGCTTTTGTGAGCACACAAGAAGTTAAAATTTTATGTGGTAACAATTCTCCCAGTCTACAAGAAGTAATGATTGAAGATATGACAAATATGGAAGAAGAAAGAGAAAAAATAGAAAAATAAGAAGAAAAGAAAGAAAAATAAAAGATGGAAGAAAATAAAGAAAAAAAAGCAACAGAAAAAGAAGTAAAGGAAAATGAACCATTAGCTGAAGTGATCAAGCTAAAAGAGGAAGTTATGGATAGTACTCCTATCACTCCACCTCCCTTAGCAGCATTGTTGTCAAGTTTGACACCTGACACAACTAGTTTGGATTCATGGGGAGAAGAAGACCTGATTAAGTTCAGTGTCTTAGCTATGGAGAAGGCCAAGGAAAAACAAGTGATGAGGAATCCCCTCCTTGTAGAGTTAGTGAACATCTTGAACATCTTGTTACCAGCAAACAAGAAAGTGACCAAGGTACACTCCGTTGATGATGTCAGCTCAGTAATTTCACAGTTCAAGAATAGTTTCTCTAGCCTGGAAAAACCTGCATCCTTAGTTGCAGAGGAGAAGTACTTGAAGAAGAGATTGAATGAATTGGTTAGAAATTATGCACTTGACTTGAGCTCACTAAAAGCTGGTCAAGCATCCTTGAAGGAATTTGCAGCAAAGGGTAGAAAGATAATTGCTGACTGTATGAACCAGGACAAATTGACTGGTGATCTATACAAGAAAATTCAAGAGGCAGAAGCCATGATAGATAGCATAAGGAAATCAGTGGATGATACATCTATTGATGTAAACATGTGTAATAATGTCTACCAAGGATAGATAGGGAAGATTGAGAAGGCAGAAAAAGAGATGACCAAGATAAGGGCTAGGCAGACTCAGCTAAGGAATGCTCTTGCGCCCTCATTAGACATACTTAATTAGAATATCAAAGAGATAGATGCCACCATGATAACTTATGATCATGGTTCCAGCATAGATTTGGAGAAGATGGAGAAGATTTAGTATGCACTATGTGCCCATCTCCAGATTGTAAACTCATTGATCACATTTTGGAAGAAGGAGATCCAAAAATTGCAGATTGCATATCCGGATGTTTTATCATAGTAAGTAGTTGTATATATAGTTTTGAAGGACCTTTGTCATTAATGTCAAAGGGGAAGTATGTATAGAATATGATATAGATATGTATAAGGAGATATAAGATAGAAATTTATGTATAAGGAAGATATAAGACAAAAGTTTTTTGTAATAAGGAACAATTAACAACTTGGCCATATTCCTTTGTTGCCATCAATGAAAAAGGGGGAGATTTTAGGAAATTTGGCTATACTGATGTATATGACTTAGTATAGTGTTGTCATTATGGCAAAAAAGTCATATAGTAGCTTGGAGTCAGCACACTTGATGGGAAGATCAAAAATCAGATAAGTGTTGAAGACTGGACAATGTACAAAGTTCTTGAAGCTCAGAGCATCAGTGCACGTGTGTATGACCGAGTTATGGTGTGTGCCCTAGAAGATAAGTTGGTTAGACTATATTAATGCTTATTCTATGAGTGCATGATCAGATATGAAAGTATGAGAAAGATACAGGCAGTTGAAGTTACACATCCAGTATGTGCCAGAGAAGAATAGAGTAAGCATCTGACTGTTAGCATTTTGAGTTGCGGTTATATTCTAATGATGTAAAGGCTATGTGCCTATTGTAATTAGGTTTTTGACATGTATATATGTTTTTTTGTAAACATGCTTGAGCCAATTCAATTGGAAGCGTTGTACGTAATAGGTTTAAGGGCCGACCTAGTTGTTTGTTTTGTATGCGCATATAATTATGAGATGCACCCATTGTAATTGGTGTGGAAGTTGAAATATAGTTGAGATAAGAAGAGAAGAAGTATGCAAAGAGTTTATAATATGTATTAGAGCTTTGCAAGAGGTCAAAACATGAGCACATCAAAGGAACTGATCAGACAAGCAGTGTCACAGTAACAGTTCATCCAATAGATATAGTGTGTATATGAGATCTAAAGGTTGTAGCCTTCACCACTTGAGTGGTGAGCTCTAGGATAGTGCATCCACACCCCTAATAGGGTTTATTGTAAAAGATTCCTAACAGGGTCCGACCCTTGACAAGGTCTACTGTACTTAATACATTGTAAAGAAACTCCTACCAGGGTTAAGGATCTTCTAACAAGGATCATAAAACACTAGTAAAAAATATTAGTGGGTGTCAATTCCCACCGAGGTTTTTACCTATTTGGAATGCATAAATCAATGTGAAAATCAAGGACAAAGTGATGAGGCTAATTAGTAGGCAATTAGAGGCCAAATTAGTGGAGAAATTGATAGGTTAAGATGTAAGAAATCATGAAGCATAATTATAGGGATTGGAAGCACAATTAGGGGGAAGGAATTTTTTAATTTAAAAACTCATTAATTCCCACCAAAAGGAAAAAGTAGAAATTAAAAATTCCAAAATTCATGGAAAAGGGAACAATTGATTAATATGAAATTAATTAATTGTGGGAGACATAGGATAGGGGTAATTAATCTAATAAATAGATTAATACAAAGGGGATAAACTATGGGTTATCTATCCCAAGGGGAAAAATTAGTAAAAATGATTGATTGAATGATGATGCATGATTAAAAAGGGATTGGTCTTGAACGACTTAATTAGGTTTTAAACTGATCTTAATAATTAAAAACCGATTAAGGATCAACGCAACATTGATGAACTTTGACAATGTGCACAATCGAAGGATGACATGATAAGGTAGCATCAATGAACTTTGACAATGCTATTAGGTTGACTGATGATGATGGAATAGCATCGATGATATTGTACAATGCTATTTGAATTTACTTGGATTAGGATGATGACAATGAGGCATCAATGAACTTTGACAATGCACTCGGGATTGGATTGATGATGATGATGAGGCATTGATGAACTTAGTGAATAGTGGTAAAATTGAATCACCTCTATTTAAATGTGTAAAGTATGAAATGTGTAGGGGAAATATTAGATTCACTCCTAAATCCAAATTCCCAAAGGAGAGATCCAATTTGATCAACCAAAAGGTTAATGCACAATCAAATCAATCTATGGAGAATATGAAAGAGAGAGAAAAACCCAATATTTCCTTTATGGTAGAATTGAAGTGTTTAGAATTTGAAGTAATTGAAATGAAAGTACTAACCTCAAATTAGGGCAAATCTAGAAAATGCCAAATTCTGATGTCTCTGTGTACTTTTTGGCAAATCTGCAACCTGTTTCGGACTAGAAATGTCGAGACGGAGAAAACCCAAAAATCTTTTTCCAAGATGAACTTAGGTCAACTTTGACCCTCATAAAAGGTCAAAGGCTATATTCTTTATTTGAAGGTTGATTCTAATTTTGTTCACAGATCTCGGAAGTTCGTCAAAAAGGGTATCCAAATACGCTCTCAGATCTGAAATCTCGCACCTGTACCTCCAAGAAAAAGAGGATTTTTTTTTTTTGTTTGAGGGGTTTGCCTTGGTCAAACCCGGTTTGGAATGAACCTTAATATTGAAATTGAAATAAGAATGCTACCAAGTAGTAGAAATGGATCTAACAATGAAGCTATGCAATTCAATAGATATGTAATTGTATTTTGAATATAAACAAGTACATTGATATGAAAGCTTAAACATCAATAAATGTAATTCAAACCTCCATGATTGTATGTTTGGAATCCACCTTGATAGAAGAATGAATGGATCTTGAAGGAAGATTACACCATCATTATGGCTAGATCTAGGGTTTGAATGATGAATCTTGAATGCTTGAACCAAATCCCTTCAATGGCTTGAATGCTTCAATCCTTGATCTTCAATGGAGAACTTTAATGGAGAAGAGAACTTGAATGCTTGGATGAATGATTTCACTTGATCACCTTGAGAGCTTGAGAGAAACAAAGATATGAATGATGGATGTTTTGGAAACTTGATGGATAAAATGAGAGAGGAAGGCCTCCTTTTATAGTGAACTAGGGCACAATCCTCTAGAGGAGCCACCTTGAAGAATTAAATCCCAATTAGGTCCTAACCTTTAGAAAATATACCTAGATTAAATGCAATTAGAGGATTTACCATTCCGAAACCCGAAATAGCCAACCCGGAGGTGGGAAAATAAATATCCCCGAAACTTGATACCCAGAAATCAAGGAATTTGGAAATTTGAAAGAGGGGGGGGGGGAATCAAGGTTAGGACTGACCTAGTTAGGTACAACCTTGATCTTGACCTAGTCAGGATCAACCTTGAATTTGACCCTGGGCCCAGATCTAATCAGAATCAGGACAGGAGGTCCCGGGGATGCTTGGAGACCTAGAAATGATATCAGAGCAGGACATAATGCCAGGGATAGGAAAAAAATCCTATGATGACTATGATGAAGGCTAGGAGGACCTATTTCTAAGTCCTACCTATAAAATAGAGCCATGGAGAGGGGAATTAAGGAGAATCCTTGGGATCCTAACCCTAATTTCACTAGAATGAAGAAGAAAAGAAGTGGAAAGTGGGGAGAAAGCTAGATCAAAGAAAAGATAAATCCAAGGCATCCAATATGACCCCAAACCACTTACTCAGAGGCCTAAACACTCTTAACATGGAAGTGCTTTCATTTTAAGATGATACATTAAGCCCCCACTTTAGCAAGAGTATGGACTTGATGCAAACTCTTGGTAAAGGAGAAGAAAGAGGAGATCCAAGTGGATTCACAAAAAGATAAAATAACACTTAGCTCAGGACACAAGCCCCCAAACTAAGGATTCTAACTCAACATACATGCACAAGGGTGCAAAAAGAGAAAACCAAAAGAACACAGGTTAGTACTAAATAACCCAAATCAATTAGCATAAGAAACCTCGCTAAGAAATATTTCTCATACTAATATCATATTTGGAAAGCTATCATAAAAGCATAAATGTTTACATAAGAAAGAAAAGAAAAACACTATAAACAACATAGCTTCATGATCTAGTCCTACTAGCATGAAAGTGAAAAGAGAGAAAGGGAAAAGAGTGATTACCTTGCCTAGTAAGATGCCCACCTTACCATGAATCACCTTGGAGGGAGAGCCCAATAGGTTCACCCATAAACTATGCTTGCAATTATAATGGGTCTTCTGACAGCTTCTGGAATACTCATAGATCCACCTTCCTGTATCACTATGAATATAAAATGCATCTCTCCTTAGGATTTAGCAACTTATGTGTGTTTCCTTCGGAAGATTTAGCATATAAATGCATGTCTTTTCAGGATTTAGCAACTTATGTGCATTACCTTCCAAGATTTAGCATATTGAAAATTTGAAAAATGTGTGTCTCCTTAGGATTTAGAAACTTATGTGCATTACCATCGGAAGATTTAGCATATAAATGTGTGTCTTTTCAGGATTTAGAAACTTATGTGTGTTACCTTCCAAAATTTAGCATGTAAATGCATGTCTTTTCAGGATTTAGCAACTTATGTGTGTTACCTTCCAAGATTTAGCATGTCAAAAAAATAAAAAACTATAGTACAAGGGAGGCCCTATATATGCCCCCCTCCTTAATATGGTAAAAACATACTATTTTGACATGTTAAGGAAAGAAAGGAACAAGGATAAAGCCTTCCTCAACATCAAGACAATATCCACAAACAACACCCAGTCCAAGCCAAGAAGGGCACAGCTCCTATGAGGCCATGGAAGGGACAAATGTAAAGAGATATCATGTAAGAAGTGAAAAGAAAGTAACCCTTATGAGGGATAGCACACTGTTCAGTTTCTAGGGTGAGAGATATATCCACCATGGAAACCCAATGTCAAACAATAAAATAGGTTATGATCAAGGACAAAGATCCTTAATGCAAACCAAAATTTTGATGTATGATTGAATATCACATAATAGATAAATACTACTTACCCAAGGAAATAGGTGAATCCTAGAAAGACAGAAGGAGATAGCATCCTTGCCCCCCAATTGTAGGGACAAAGATGGAAGAGGATACCTACTTCACAATGCAAGGAGATATCCTATTTAGCAAAAATGTATACCATATCCTTAGCGAGGGATATTTAACCCTACATCAAAGAGTATAGATAATCGTGAAAAGGATATGTCACTCATGGAAAAGGATCCTCAATGAAAGAGATCTTATCAACAAGACCCCCACCAAAAAGGAGTGCTTTAGATAAAAGATCATCTTTCAATAGCGAGAACAAAGATTAAATCATCAAGCCCCCTGCAAACAAGAGGAAGAGGAATCTTTGAAATGAGGGAAACAACTCTAACACTAAAGCAAGGGTGAGAGTTTATAAAGAACATAATTTGCAAAATAAGAGAAGTGACAACTTAGGACAATAACTTCTCATGTAAAAAGGTTATCCACAGTCAAAACATCTATCAATATGATGAAATAATATTGCAATATAAACAAATACCACTAAGCTAAGGAAAGCAGTTCCCTAGACAAAGAGAGAGAAGAGAGAACCTTTCCCCCTAGGGATGAAAGGCAAGGGATACCTTTCCAAAACAAATGTCTTAGAAAAGATATCTTGAAAAGAAAGGATAGATTCTATGGATGATTAAAAACATAATGCAAAGCCATAGAAAAATAGGAGAGAAAGAATACCAATTAAGCCCCAATAAAAGACCTAATGGATTCTAGGAGAATGGATGAAGATACACCTCTTGCCCCCCAATCATGAGACAAGAGGGAAAGAACATCTACATTATATCTAAAGGAGGGGAATCCCCTATATCAAAATTATGAAGGAATTGTAAAACTACACGAGAATGAGATATAATTCCTAAAGAATCTCTTTCTCTAACATATAACTTGAAATGTTTACAATCAGCAAGTAAATGTTTGTTACTATAATGAAAAGGACATTTGTATTTTTGTAAAGCATCGATCGGCATAGGTCTAAAGATTTCTTTCTTGGAATTCATTAGCTCAACATATACCTTTTTAGCCACTTCTTGAAAAGTATTAGGGTTATCTAATATAGGTGTGGGGAGAGGAGGATGATGTTTAGCATCACCTACCTTAACTTGAGATTTTGAAAACCCAACACCATACATATTCAGTTTAGGTGGTATATGAATTGGGAACATTAATACCATGCTCATTAACCCCAAGCCCTAAACCTTTATAACCTTGTTTAGTCACCATATTATATCCAGTAGTATACATATTATGTAAAGTTTCTACAGGAGGTGATTGCTTATCATGTTCATGAGTAAAGGTTGTATAAGGTGGGATAATAGGTTTTGAAGAAGTTTCTTTACCCTTTCCTTTAATATCATCATGAATCGGAGGAGAAGGTAAATCAAAGAAATCTTGCACATCTGCATCCTAAACTATAGCTTGAATCCCATCATAAGTACGGGAAGAGCGAGGATGAACAGATGGAGAATTAGGTATCAGATTAGGAATAGGAAGATTAGGAATCAGATTAGGAAGATTAGGAGATGGTGTATCATCTACCAAATTCTTCATATAATCCAAAACATTAATAAGGCTACCACATAAATCTTTAATGAAGCTGGTTTTAAATGTAGGTAGACTAGTGTCAATCAACTTCACTGGTTTTTAATGAAGCTGGTTTTAAATGATGAATAGATGGAGAATTAGGTATTGGATTAGGAATAGGAAGATTAGGAGATGGTGTATCATCTACCAAATTCTTCACATAATCCAAAACATTAATAAGGCTACCACATAAATCTTTAATGAAGCTGGTTTTAAATGTAGGTAGACTAGTGTCGGTCAACTTCACAAAAGAATAAGCAAGAGCAAAGTGAAGGGTCATAAACATAATGAAGTGACTGATACTCTCATAAACATCATAGGTATTATAAAGAGATGCTAAAAGAAGAGTAATAAAGAACATAACTACACACCAAAGCATCTTAACAATCGCCATAGAAAATGAAATGCAAGAAATATTTTTGGATTTTATTGAATATATAGATTTTTTTGTATTTTTGAAATTTAAAATGCAATAGCATAAACTAGATCTAATCTAAAAGGCAATCTAACACCAAAAAGAAAGAGAGTACGCTAGTCGGGTTCACCAAAATGAACAGTGGTAAAATTTAATCACCTCTATTTAAATGTGTAAAGTATGAAATGTGTAGGGGAAATATTAGATTCACCCCTAAATACAAATTCCCAAAGGAGAGATCCAATTTGATCAACCAAAAGGTTAATACACAATCGAATCAATCTATGGAGAATATGAAAGAGAGAGAAAAACCCAATATTTCCTTTATGGTAGAATTGAAGTGTTTAGAATTTGAAGTAATTGAAATGAAAGTACTAACCTCAAATTAGGGAAAATCTAGAAAATGCCAAATTTTGATGTTTGTGTGTACTTTCTAGAAAATCTACAACATGTTTCAGACTGGAAATGTCGAGGCAGAGAAAACCCATAAATATTTTTCCAAGATGAGCTCAGGTTGACTTTGACCCTCATAAAAGGACAAAGGCTAGATTCTTTATTTGAAGGTCGATTCTGATTTTGTTCGTAGATCTCAGAAGTTCACCGAAAAGGGTATCAAAATCCGCTCTCAGATTCGAAATCCCACACCTGTACCTGCAAGAAAAGAGGATTTTTTTTGTTTGTTTGAGGGGTTTGCATTGGTCAAACCCCAGTTTGGAATCAACCTTAATATTGAAATTGAAATAAGAATGCTACCAAGTAGTAGAAATGGATCTAACAATGAAGCTATGCAATTCAATAGATATGTAATTGTATTTTGAATATAAAAAAAGTATATTGATATGAAAGCTTGAACATCAATAAATGTAAATCAAACCTCCATGATTGTATGTTTGGAATCCACCTTGATAGAATAATGAACGGATCTTGAAGGAAGATCACACCATCATTATGACTTGATCTAGGGTTTGAATGATGAATCTTGAATGCTTGAACCAAATCCCTTCAATGCCTTGAATGCTTCAATCCTTGATCTTCAATGGAGAACTTGGATGGAGAAGAGAAATTGAATGCTTGGATTAATTCTTGCACTTGATCACCTTGAGAGCTTGAGAGAAACAAAGATATGAATGATGGATGTTTTGGAAACTTGATGGATAAAATGAGAGAGGAAGGCCTCCTTTTATAGTGAACTAGGGCACAATCCTCTAGAGGAGCCACCTTGGAGAATTAAATCCCAATTAGGTCCTAACCTTTAGAAAATATACCTAGATTAAATGCAATTAGAGGATTTACCATTTTGAAACCCGAAATAGCCAACCCGGAGGTGGGAAAATAAATATCCCTGAAACCCGATACCCGAAAGTCAGGGAATTTGGAAATTTGAAAGAGGGGGACCAAAATTGAGGTTGGGACTGACCTAGTTAGGTATGAAATTGATCTTGACCTAGTCAGGATCAACCTTGAATTTGACCCTGGGCCCAGATCCAATCAGAATCAGGACAGGAGGTCTCAGGGATACTCGGAGACCTAGAAATGATATCAGAGCAGGACAAAATGCAAGGGATAGGCACAAAATCCTATGATGACTATGATGAAGGCTAGGAGGACCTATTTCTAAGTCCTACCTAGAAAATAGAGTGATGGAGAGGGGAATTAAGGAGAATCCTTGGGATCCTAACCCTAATTTCACCTAGAATGAAGAAGAAAAGAAGTGGAAAGCAGGGAAAAAGCCAGATCAAAGTAAAGATCAATCCAAGGCATTCAATATGACCCCAAACCACTTACTCAGAGGGCTAAACACTCTTAACATGGAAGTGCTTCCATTTTAAGATGATACACTTGGATAATGCCTTGAGTTGATTTAGGATTGAATTGATAAATATTGGATTTGAAACTGGTTTGATCAGACATCGATGATCTTGGACAATGTCCTAAAATTGATTTTATAATGATTGAATGCATTTGAAATAGTTTTGGACTAATTAGGATTGATTGAGTTTGATTTGAACTGATTTAGGAAGGTTTGAAATGGTTTAGGATTGATTAGGACAAGTTTAAATATATTTAGGAACATTTAGGATCGGTTTAGGAATAATTAGGAATGATTAGGATCGAGATGCAAATTTGATCGATTTGGCCAAAGAGATCGAGGTTATGATGTAGAATGAGGGAAATGTTAGTAACTGATAAAATGAGGAATGACATATGATAAAAGACATGTTAAAATGGGACACATAGGTGTGAACCATTTTTAGGTTTCTACACCTCCATGCAACAAGCATCAATCTCAACCATAAAAAAAACTATATTTGCATAATTTTTAATTAAATTCCTGGCAATTCTTTCTCTTTTGCATCCGCTTTTGAAATATTATTTTTTGATGAATTGAGGCCTTTTCCATTAATATAATAATAGATAGAAGCCTTTTCCATTAATATTTTTAAATAACCAAACATTTTCTTATCAATGTCATCCTTCTTCTGCATTTGATAGTATCTGTTGATTTGAGTAGTTGTAGGGATGTTCTTTTTCCAGGTTACATGACCAATACTAGGGAACTAGTTCATTAGATAAAAGAATATATGGATAATCAGTGATCCATACTTAAATACTTGTGACTTATCCTTCTTAATCTTGCCAAGATTTTCAATCAATTGTTCTCTTACGATATCATAAACATCTATTCGAGCATATTCCTTCAACATTCAATAAGCACTATGAATGATAATAGAATAGATAGAGTTTATTATGATTCTATGATAAACTTTGTAACCTAGTACATTGAAGAAAAATTTACATGCGATTTATTAATGTCATTGAATTTCATGGCTCTTTTATCCCACTTAGACTTAGTAAGTTGTTCAACTACATTCTTCTTGGATAATTTGAGTGTTGGTACCTCATTGATAGCATTAAATCCAGTTACAACATGAATCAAATCCTTAGTGATCTTAATAGGGTGATCACCACCAAGCCAAAAAAATTGATCATGAATTCAACCCAATACACTCCTAATCTATTCTAGTTCATCATAAACATAAAAGTCCTTGTACTGCACTAGGTTAATTTGGTCAAGCTTCTTGAATTCATCTTGTAGATTTCTATCAACACACAAAGATCTAGATTGATCATAAGTATAAAATTCTCCCAACTCTTTAAGATTACAATTAATATAAGCCCTAATATCCTCTACATGTAAGACTCCATAGGGAACATGATAAAATATGCCTTCGAGATCATCTTCCATCAATTTATATGGATGTTACTTGAATTCATACCTAGGCTTTTCAAAAAAATCAACAATTTGAGGTGTATCCATTTTACGCTGATGAAATCAACAAGTTTCTACAAAGATAAATACCTTTTATGTCATTTTATGGTTTTCTCATGAAATTTGATTGGTTGCATGATTCTCTGATAGATCTCCTTCTACTTAGGTAGACACTCATTCTCTGGATAGAAAGGTGTGAAATGAAGTCATAAGATGCCTTCTTATCCTTGAATTCCTTCACTTCAACCTCATTTAATGCAGTTCATACCCAAGCTTCCAAAAAGATGATATTGTCAGTGAATTACATTCCACCTACGGTACATGATAGATTCATGAAATTTTTCACGATTTGAACTATTGATCTGAAATTCCATTTTTCAACTCATGCTACTATCACAACCTCCATTGTACCAACTTCAAGGAAGGATATAATTTACTCATAAGAGCTCCCTCTTAGGTCCTAAGACCTAATTAGTTCGATGATGTAGTGTCCACACCAGGAGCTGGTGTGACATGTTCAGTAGCATTCATTTGTTATTTCCTAGTCCATGTCTTATTCATTTCCTTTTGGGTTTCATCAACTAGCATCGTCTTCTTTCCTTTGTCACCCGATCCATTATTTTTCTCTCCTTTATTGTTAGATCTGCAATATTGAACAATATGTCACATGTTATTGCAATTAAAACATGTTTTGTTTATGTTTCCATACCTTGTATTTCCTTTATCATCATTTATTGAACTATTTTATTCAACTGATCCATTCATTCTCATTCCAACATTGTTATATCTACAATTCTTATAGCTATATGACCATAATTGTTGCATTTATAATAAGTAACATTCTAATTCACATACCTTTGATTTGTTTGATTAGTCCTCAACCACAATCCCTTGCTATGTGACCAAAGTTATTGCATTTGAAACATGTAGGATTACCTTTGTTTGAAGTTCTTCTATTAGATCTGGTCTTAGATCTTCATTCATTATATTTGTGTCCATATTGCCAGCATGAGAAGCAATATCCAAAAAATGATGTAGAAGATGCATTTCTTTTGCATTCTCTATAAGTGTATATGTGTTACTTAACCTATCGGATGTGCTACAAGAAACCTAGGGCATGTGTTCATATGGGCTACTTCACATTGGCCTACACCCTATTTCACCTATCAAATGCGCTATAAAATTATTATACGCACTACTAAAACTATGCTACATGCTATTTTAGAGAAAAACATATAAATCTAAAAAGTTAAGGCCTAAATATCAAAAAAAAATCTAAAAATTGAGAAATTGAGAAATTGGAATGGATTTATGTACTCACCAGAGATCCATAGTTTTTCGGTCACTCAAATTTGCGACCTCTCTCAAACCTATGCTCATGAATATGGATCACCATTGCATTTAGGTCACTAGAAAATCAGAGCTCAAAAGGACAAAAGGGAATAGTGAAAATCAAAATGAATGGTGAAAATGACCTTTTACCCCTTTGTTATACCCCACTAACCTGAAAGATAGGATATTTTATTATTTTTTTCACCTAAGGTCATTAGTAATGGAAATTGAAATCCAAAACTAGGGCATTATCACTGAGATTCTTCACAACACATTATTGGAAATGAAATCAAAATTGGAAATTTATCACAAAAGTTTTGAAAAATTGAAATAAATTATAAAATGATCAAAATCCTTCAAAGCAATTTCAATTCCATTTCCCAAGGGGCGAGATATCATAAGAATACAAAATCGAATGAATTGGAGAATTTTTTCAAATCAGGGGCATTGAATGCAATTTTTTTGAAATTATCTATAGTGAATCTCAATCAGGTTATTCTTCAAATCAAAACATCATATTAAGAATCTTCATCAAAATCAGTTGTGAATTAAATCAAAGATCAAAATCAGCTCGAACATCAGTTAATTGGAGCAATCAACGTGCTTCACACATTGATTCAAAGAGGGGCATTTGTATACACCTAAAATTGTTCAGACAAAAATCAAAGCAAGAAATTGAGGATCAAAGCATGGAATTTGTTGAAATCAAAGCTATCAGATTAATTAAATAAAAAATATCAAATAATTATGCAATTAATTTTAATCAGTTAATTTTATAGTTAAATCTAAATTTAATCCAACTCATTCAAAGGGAGAGATGGCTAAATTAAATCAATTAATAAATCCAATTATCTCACCAATCACATATGGACAAAATAAAATCAACCAATGAGGCTAGAGTACTTAAATCACATGGATTACTTAAGAGGTTTTTCTATATACACCGTCCAAATTGCCTTTGTGATCTTGACCATCCATTCTTGTCTCTTTGTCCCAAGATTTGAAACTACAAACTCAACTCACCTCTAACCATGAGTCAATATAACTCACATCTACCTCACCTTCCTAATTTTAGGAATCCTTTAAATAAAGTGCATTAATAGAGAAAATGGGTCCATTATCTAGAGCATCATTACTATAGACAATTCATTCTTAAACATAGCATTTCAATTGAGAATTTGCATTGTAGGAATTATATTGGAGAATTTGAGCTAGAATAGGGTACAATTGCATCACAAAATCTTAATTTTCTCATTCTAGGATTGGCACTGATGGATGCTTATCTAAGAGCATTTAATTAGCTTTGATAGATAAGGAACCATAGGATGTTTCTTGTTGTGTTTTCAATTCAATAGATTAATTGTTGATTTTTCATAATTGAGTTGATTTTATGGTCAAACTAATCCTATGAAAGTATTTCTCATACACACTAATAGACCTCCAAATAACACACATTATCAAAGTTTATAGAAACAAAATTGGCAAAGCTAGAATATCCTACTGCTAAGACTTTATTAACATTGAAAAAAAAAGTAGAGCTAAGCCAATCAATTTTGGACATTTTTGTGACACAGATTTCTTGTTTCAAATTTTCAAACATAGCCTCGATAACTGATATACCGGTATTCTTTGATTTCTTTGTAGTTCCCTCATCAATGCAAATACCCTTATCTTTGGAATTGTGTCTCTTCTTAGACAGGTTCAAGAATGCTTCTTGCTTAGCTTTTTCTTCGGCCTTCAAAATTGATGTCCACATAGAATCTGTTGTGGTATCCATATCTGCTACATTTTCATCCATGATCATTAAGGCTCTATTCTTGATCATAAAGTTTGCTTGGTATTTGGTCAAGTATTCACTAACTTCTCCAAAGCTTATATGTGTGGCTGCCCGAACTAGAGAGCATTCTCTCTTTCTCTTCTTGGTGTCTAGTGCAATAGCCCATTTTTCAGTAATTTTATCATCCAATTTCTTCGGTAATGCACTGGAAAATTCCATTGGAACTTTCTTGAATTTTATCATCATTTGGATGACAACCTCTTCAATCTTGGTTTGATCTTCTTTTGACATTTTGTCAAATCTGTCTAGTAAGGGATCAGTGAGATCTCCATGTTCAATTATGTCTTCAATGATTTCATCTATTGTTTTTGTCTTGTGACTGACCACTTTGAATTGATTAACATCATCTTCTATCTTAGTTTCCTCAAGATCTTCCTTATTTCTTATGAATTTTCTCCTTTTCTTTGGTGCCTTAGCTACAACCTTGTTCTTTCTCTTAATGTATTTCTTTGTCAGTGTAGCTACTCTCCTTTTTGTTACTTTCTCCACTTCTTCCTTATCGGTAGGTGGTGCTACAGTTGACGATCATGTCTTCATACCTTCATGTACAGGTGACTGATTCTTTATAGGAATTTCAGGTGGAGGAACCGGTGTGGGATGTTCTTCTTTGTCAGACTCGGTCTCCTCACTATCATATGGTTTGTCAGCTAACTGTAACTAACCTTCGATTGCCTGTTCAACCGGTGTCTCTTCAGATGTCTCAGACCCATCTCCATATTTAGCAATGAGATTTTTCTTCATCTTCTTTACCTTTCTAGTTATTTTACCGATCTCAATATTTGTTGAAATTCTAGATTTTGCCTCTTCATATACTCCGAACCTAGTGGCAATGGGATCTTTTGGTAGTGCAAGTAGTGCATTAATAGATTTTAGTGCAAAATCATGGTTCATTTCATATCCCATCGGTGCCAACCATTTTATCCTAGGTTCAACTACTTTTATCAAAGTATAATCGGTGTTGACTACAAAACATATATCATTCTCAAATCTCTGAACTAATTCCCTCAGAATTCTGCTTCTTTTATGCATTTTAGACTGAAACTCTTTGAAGTATGCATTAAACTCTATATTCAACTTATCTCCTAACTTAATCATCATTTCAATAATCTATTTTGTTATCGGTACATCCGGTATCCAATTTACTTTACCGGTGCTAGGTACATACTTTTGTAGATAGAAAAATATGCATGCAAGTAGAGATCAAAACTTACATGTGTTAGACTTCTTTTTCCTTATGGTCTTCATATTCTCCTGAAGTTGATGAAATAGTACCTCGGCAAGATCAACCTGGTGACCTTTTACTACAATTTTGTGCGCCATGTCTATTGCGCTGCAAGGTACGCTGTTAAGTCTGCTTGATTGAAATAACTTGTACCTAATCACATGTGCTACAAATTTGACTGCTGGGTCCTTGATTGTCGAAATCTTCAATGCCCAACCATCCCATTCTGCTCTAGTATATTTCTCAACATCTGATCATGATGAACTATGGAAAGCCTTAGCTTTGTTAGTTGTAGGGAGCCCAGTAACCCTACTGATCATTTTCTTGTTGACCTCAATCGGTTTATCCAGCCAGAATTTGTCATCGTGATACTTGCTCAAAATGATTCTGATCCAATCTGATTTAAATGATTGTGGAAAGTGTATAAAACATGATAACCTTGATTCCTCAATCTTCTTGTAATCTGATTTCATTTTTCCATTGGGGCCATAGAGTTGTTGATAATCTGCAACAGTTTCAAAATCTCCAACTTCTTTGATTTTGCAATGAATATAAGACCTTACGTCTTCTATCAATAAAACCCTTTCTGGTATGCTCGAAAAAGAGCCCATTGTATCTATTTGTGCTGCGACCTTGGGATGTGGCTTAAACTTAGGTTCGTTAAAATTTTCTCTAACGATTAGATTAACTTCCTCCTCAACACTTTGAGTTTTGCTTGCAGACGATGTAGATGCCATAAATTGATTCTAGGGTTTCGGCAAGCAGTAGGATAAGAAGTGTTTGATCACAAATGAACTTACTTGATATTTGTGAAGAGTTATGTCGGTTCTATCTAATGTAGCCTTGAATCCTTTTGAAAATCTTTTAGCTTGAACTCTGCTCTTTGAATTCTCTGCTCTTCGAAATCACATTGTAAAAAATGAAATCTGTTCCCATGTATTTATAGACTTTTTGATGTTCCCGCTCAAACTTTCATGCAATAAATGCTTGATCTAACTTTTGGTACAAAATAGCTGTCAGCTCGATAACAACTAAAATTTTCATCTACTCGGTTAACATAAAATTTCTTCATCGGTTGATACATGTGCTCGGTTAACCTTAGATAGTGATTACTGTCGGGTAACCAACTTTCAGTCTCTCTTTTACCAATTGTATAACATTGTTAACTCATGACAACTAAACCATAGTGCATCTTTATTCATGTTGATTTGGTATAAGAACATTATGCATAAGGAACTGTATGTAAAATGTGATCTTTTGAAATGTCAATCCCATACATACCTATTTCACCTTAAGTGGAGGTACCGATGTCACCCAATCCAGTGGATGAGGTTTCACCGATAACATTACTCGACTCAGCATTCTCATTAGATTCCTTCTTCCACATAGTGTTCCTTAACTTCATGATATCTACAATAGTATATCCATTTTCAAATATATGGTTTTCATTTGGTGCTCGGTCTCTGCAGTTCTTTCTTAAATGACCGACCTTATGGCAGTGCATACAAGCCATCCCAGTGTTTGTCCAGCTTCCTTGATTGTCCAATTCGACTCTTTCTATAACAATTTGCTACAATGTGTCCATATCTACCACATACAACATAGTTGGTCCATGTATTATAATCCCAAACATAAGAGTTACCTTGTCTCTTTGGTTGATATAGCCTACGTTGTGGTTTCTCCTTAGGTGTCCAGACTTGTTTCATTTTCGCCTTACAGTCTCGTGCAGTGTGTCCATGCTTGTTACAAGTATAGCATATTTTCTCCATAGTGGTATTATTAGCAAGATCATTTTGCTTAGCTCTACACTCATAAGCAGGATATCCAAACTTACCACAGTAGTAACAATATCCATTAAACTTAGGAATGATAGGAGGTTTACCTTGTCCTTTGCTTCTACACACATTAGATGTATGTCCCGGTTTGCCATAGTGATAACATGCCAACACTTTAGGTTTCTAATTTTGACTGATTTTGACTTGTTCAACTTGTTGTGATGTTTCTCCTTTACCAATGTAGCCTATACTGGCTTTGCTCCCAAATCTTCTTTGATTAGTCAAAAAGTCATCAATCTTCTTAGAGCTTTCCTCAGCAAGTTTCTTCATTTCATTTTGTTGCTGTTGATTTTTTACTTCATTTCTCAGCTTCTCATTCTCTTCTCTGAGTCTTGCAACATCTTCTAGTCTCCTTGACAATTCGACATTTACTCGGTTTACCTCTTGATTCACAGTCATCATTTGATTAGTTACTTGGAAATGTCAGTTAGTGAGTCTTTGTATCTCACTCTCTTTAGTTTGAAGTTGTTCAGTCATTTGTCTTCGATCATCGATTGCCAGATTTATTTCTTGCTCAGCTTGTTTTGCTTTGTTCATTATTTCTACCATTCTCACCATCTGAGATTCTTGACCAATTTGTAGTGCTTTCACTTGATTAGTTAAATATTAATTCTTTTTATATAGATCAGTGAATATGCTTTCAGATCCATTAGAGATGCTTCCAGAACTAGATCCAACATGCTCGAATATTTCATCAATATGTTCTTCATGGTAACCGATCTTGTTCTGTAGAATAGCTAGGTTCTTCCTTTCAACCAGTAATTTCTTTAGTCCTTCCTTGGCTTTCTTATACTATTCCACAAACATTTGCATTTGTATCTTCTAATTCTCAATAGTCTTGTCAAGCTTGTATCTCTCCATGACTTAGATCTTTACCCTTCAGTGGTTAAACTGTTCAATAAGAGAACTATGCTTTGATACCAATTGTTGGAATTAGGAGACATAGGTATTGAGAGGGGAGGGGTGAATCAGTGCCTTCAAAAACTTCACTTGTAAACCTTTTAGATCTGTAACGGTAAACAGTGATAACCGACCAAAACAACTTGAATCTAATTGCATGAATCAATCATCCATTAACTTAAGTAAGTAAACAACATGAAATCAATATCACAATCACATGACACAAGTATTTTGGTAACATAGAAACCCTTGTTAGAAGGTAAAAACTGCGGTGGGGATGACACCCACAAATTCTTCACTACTACAGATAGAAAAGGTTTGCCTGTTAGGGCTACGAGTTTTGATCACTTCTGGTGATCTCACCCTATTAGGAGTGACATGTTAGATCGATTAGATCTACCTAGTTGTAGGATTTTAACAACACTAATGAAGTGTTCACTCGGTTAAGAGATTTACATAAGACTGTTAAGTCTACTCTGTTAAGAGATTTTATCCAAAAACTCTATCACAATTGTCAGAAAGCAATAGGTAATTATCTTCTATTTGAAAACTCAATTGTTTGATACAAATCTATAAGCTCTGATAAAATATTACCTTACTTGTGATGAATCTCTGCTTTGAACTGCTTAGTAGCCTTTGCTGATTCTACTCAATCTGAATTCCTCTGTACTCGGTTGTGCTCTATTAACTGATAGACTTGAAGATAGGCAATTGCTTCAAGTGCTCTGTGATTCATACATCAGCTCACACCAAAAATGATGCGAACATACAAATATATAGTGTTCTATTTTTTCCGCTTTAACAAAATTAGGTTACACAATATAGTCATAACCCTAAGATCTACGGTGTACAATAATAACCTAGATCAACTATTACAAAAGATATACATTGCATTTAATGAATATCATCACATTAAATGTTCCTCGATCTTGGTAAAACATTTTATAAACTGTTGTAACCATTTGCATAGAAGAATGTGCCATTTTTTATTACTATGTCATTTCCTGTGATCCTCGGTAAACACTGTGTAAACTAATCGGTGTATACTGCAATGCTCGTTGTTTACTGTCTGTCGGTGTCGATGTATGCTGGTGCTCGGTAAACTATCTGCTGCTTGGTATATAAGCTTTATCGACTAGTCTGTTCTGCTTTATGTTACCGATTAGCTCAATGTAAGTGACCGACCGATATCTTTACAAACCTTTGGTACTAATGACAACCTTAAAAGCTCAATAGAGATAACAGAGAGGGGCCAAAGGCACACCCTAACCAAATCCACCTTGTAGAACAACATGCGAAAGCAACAACACACAACAGTGAGAGAGAGAATACAGATCACTTTCATATATTTACTTCAATTTGATTCATACATGTCAGGTTGTAAGGTCTTCTCAGTTTAGGCCAGATATTACAATCAAGTACATAAGTCCTCCAACATGCGAGGATCTGCCAATGATCTCTAATTTCCTATCTTCTATCTTCGCCAAAAAAACCCTTCCTAAATTCTAACCAAATAACTACATTTATTCAAGAGGCCACTGAATCAAGTCAGCCTTCAGATCTATAATCAATGAAAGGAATGACCAGATCTAGGTCTACACGCTTCCCAATGATGGATACCAACATTAAATCTGTGACCCAAATTAAATGCATAAGTTGGCCTCGAAAGAAATCCAAAATAAACAACTCGATAAGAAAGGAAACCAAGCGCTAGACAAGCATCACCGAGCACCAAAAAGATAACTGACCAACATCGGTGAAAAAAGGAAGCCGAGCAACACCGAACCAACTCGGTAAAAAAAAGAACCGAGCAACATAGAAAACTTCAAACATCTTTTTGGTGACACAAGATTGCCAAGGACCCGAGATGCTCCTGCATCACTTGTATTTCCTTTATTGTCATTTCTTGAACTATTTTCTTCAATGGGTCCATTTATTCTCATTCCAACATTGTTATATCTTCAATTCTTAGCTATATGACCATAATTACTACATTTATAACAAGTAACATTCTAATTCACATACCTCTGATTTGTTTGATTAGTCCTCAACCTGCAATCCCTTGCTATGTGACCAAAGTTATTGCATTTGAAACATGTAGGATTTCCTTTGTTTGAAGTTCTTCTATTAGATTTGGTCTTAGATCTACATTCATTAGATTTGTGTCTATATTTCCAGCATGAGAAGCAATATCCAGAAAATGGTGTACAAGATGTATTGCTTCTGCATTCTCTATAGGTGTGTACATGTTACTTAACCTGTCAGACATGCTACAAGAAACATAGGGCATGTGTTCATATGTACTACTTCACATTGTCCTACACACTATTTCACCTATCAGATACACTAAAACATTATTATACATGCTACTAAAACTATGCTACGTGTTATTTCAAAGAAAAACATGGAAATCTAAAAAGTTTAACACCTAAAAATCCAAAAATAATTATGCAAATTGATAAATTAGAATGGATTCAAGTACTAACCGGAGGTCCATAGTTTGTCAATTGCTAGAATTTGCGGCCTCTCTCGAACCTATGCTCATGAATAGGGATCACCATCGCGTTCAGGTCACTAGAAAATCAGAGCTCAAAAGGACAAAAGGGAATAGTGAAAATGAAAAAGAATGGTGAAAATGACCTTTTACCCCTTTTTATACCCCATTGACCTAAAAGGAAGGATATTTTATCATTTTTTTTACCTAAGGTCATTAGCATTGCAAATTGAAATTCAAAACTGGGGCATTATCACTAAGATTTTTCACAACACATTATCAGAAATGAAATCAAAATTGAAAATTTATTGCAAAAATTTTGAAAAATCAATTTTTTTAATAAAATGATCAAAATCCTTCAAAAAAATTTTAATTCCATTTCTGAGGAGGCGAGATATCATAAGAAGACGAATTCGAATGAATTGGAGAACGTTTTCAAATCATGGGCATTGAATGTAATTTTTTTGAAATTATCAGTGAGGCATCTCAATCAAGTTATTCTTCAAATCAAAACATCAGATCGAGAGTTTAGCATCATATCAAGAATCTTCATCTAAATCAATTGTGAATTAAATCAATCATCAAAATCATATTGAACATCATTTAATCAGAGAAATCAAACATTCTTTGAACCAACACGCTTCACACATTGGTTCAAAGAGGGGCATTTGTATACACCAAATGAAATCAACCAATGAGGTGAGAGTATTTGAATCACATGGATTACTTAAGAGGCTTTGCTATCTATACCGTCCAAATTTCCTTTGTTATCTTGACCATCCATTCTTGTCTCTTTGTCCCAAGATTTGAAACCACCAACTCAACTCATCGCTAACCATGAGTCAATCTAACTCACATCTAACTCACCTTCCTAATTTTAGGAATCCTTTAAATAGAATGCATTAATAGAGCAAATGGATCCATTATCTAGAGCATCATTACTATAGACAATTCATTCTTAAGCATAACATTTCAATTGAGAATTTGCATTGTAGAAATCATAATGGAGAATTTGAGTTAGAATAGGGTAGAATTGGATCACAAAAGCTTAATTTTCTCATTCTAGGACTAGCACTAATGGATTAATCTGAGAGCATTTAATTAGCTTTGTTAGATAGGGAACCATAGGATGTTTGTTGTTGTGTTTTCAATTCAATAGCTTAATTTGTTGATTTTTCATAATTGAGTTGATTTCATGGTCGAACTAATCCTATGAAGGTATTTCTCATACACCCCAATAGACCTCCAAATAACACACATTGTCAAAGTTTACAAAAACAAAATTGGTAGAGCTAGAATATACTACTGTTAAGACTTTTATTATCATTGAAAAATAAAAGTAGAGCTAAGCCGATCAATTTTGGACATTTTTGTGACACAGATTTCTTGTTTCAAATCAAAATATTTTCAAACATAGAAAGGTATGAAGGAAAAAGATGTCTTGTGTTATTTAATTCACTATACACCGAGGTTGTGAGATTTTTGCCACATTCGTTTATTTTCTTATATAAAAAATTATAGTTCTCCATTTGAGTACAAAATGGTTCCTTTTCTGAGATTTTTAAGTATCTATCAAAAGCAAAAGCAAAATTAATACCCTCTAATGGCCCTACAACCTGTAAGTCCCAATGCCTAGTTCATAGTTCAGTATCAATGCAGATAGCAAAATGGATAGTTAGAATCATTTTAAATGGCATATGGGAGATTTTAGATAGCATGGAACTTGGAAGAGTAGAAACATAAGCGTTAGCAAAATGGAGGTTGTGACAGAAATAACAAAGGCATAGAAAGCACAGACAATGACGAGCATATACATTAACATGATATTTATAATATCTTATTTATATATTTAATAAAAATTACTTTATTTTCTATAATAATTAATTTAATTCTATATCAACTTACATAAATGTATAACACAATAAAAGGAAAAATAAAATAATCCAAATAAGAAACTATACTAAAAAAATATTTTCCTCTAATTTGTGGAATCTAAACTTTGTGGATATATTTTATTGACAAAATACTATTTTCTAATAAATTATTAAAAGTTTCTAACAATGTCTAAAAGATTGTCATCAAATATTATTTAAAACATTTAAATAAATATAAATTGTAGCTTTAAAAGAACAATTTAATAAATTGTAATTTTAAAAAAATAACATAAGTCTATAAAGTTTTCTTCTAGGAAAATATTTTGTCTCCATTTCTTTTTAGCCAATTAGATTCCAGAAAACTAATTTCTCAAATTTGTTTTGTTAAAAGAATTGCAACTTACTTTATCAAATATCAAAATATGATACTATAAAGAAATTGATGAAATTTGATTAGATGAAATTACATACTTTAATCACTTGTTAAAAACTAATATAGTTCCCAAACTCTACAACAGAAACTAATTAATAAATAAGAAAAAGAAAACAGCCTTAATCTCAATAATACTTCCCAAGCACTTTGCCAACAATTAACTCACATAAGGTTATGACAAGATATCTCATCACTTGGGAAAACCCTAAAAATCTTGTAAACCAAAGTGGAGTAAAAACATCGGACTTTTACGAAAATCAACAACCATGACGAGAATTTGATTAACATTATATTTTAATATGCAAGGAATGGGTGGGCACTGGGCACGCTGCATCAAAATAATATCTTTTACAACGTTTGACCTTGGGAAATTCATTGAATGAGTATTTGGTCTTATCTCAAATTCCATGTGCCCATTCGTACCTCTACGTTTCAGAAAGTAACAATTAAAATACTACAATATGATAATTTATTTATTTTAATGTCCGCTAAAGTCCAAACTATTGGAGATATTTTTTTAATTAAATTTTGGTGGAAAGTTGGTCGGTGAGTAGGACAGCTTAGGAAAGTAACTTTCCCAGGTCACAATGTTGCTTAAATTTCGAAAGGGGAAGGGCGGATATTCAATTCAATTCAATTCAGATATCTTGGAGTGCATTTATGCCGTCCCGTACAATACTTTTTAACAAGAAATTTAAGCAATCGAATATCTTGTGTGTACGTTTGGTTGTACTTAAAAACATATTAGAGTAGGTAAAGCATATCGACTAAGTAGTTCGGTAATTGGGAGGATATATATCTATTCGGTAATTTCTTCCCATATATATTCCTCTCAATTATCGAGTATATATATATATATATATAAAATTGATTTTATGGAGTGATTATAAATATGTATATAGGTTTGTGATATGTTTATTTTTATATAGATACTTCTCTTTATAGATTCTAAGTTTTCAAGACTATATTAATTTGTATTTGAATTTATAATTAATATATATATTCTCTACTATTCTAAGACAATTTTGTAGAGTGCTTGTTTTATTCATATTTTAAGGCTAACGTCTTACATGGTCTAAAAAAATTCATCTGTGGGCTCTTGCCCACAATATATTAATTATGAGAGGCTTCTTGACTGCCACTTAAGGTGCAACTAGCTAAGGCACAAGATTGTTAGATACCAAGCAAAATTTGTCAATGGTCTATGTGCTCTTAATTTGAAGAACTGGGTCCACAAAGAGGGCAATCCAAACGTTGATTTCAAATGGAGAAATCATGGAGTGTTCATGGACCAACGCACATTGGCTCCCTAGACAAATGGGTTGTCGGACAAGGCTTTGAGAGCCTGTACCCTTCCATTGTTGTGGCCATGGACAATCAAATCAACATGATCATTTGGACGCATCTACCTTCAGGATAATACTTTAGTCTTGGATGATGAGGAGCTTTATATGGCTCTTTCAAAAGTAGGTAGATGTCTTAGCTTGCTTAGATATTTGTCTATATCAAAGACAACAAGTAGGATTTATAAGTTAAACTTTACTAAGAGCAGCAAGCACATGGGAAGGAAATCAAAAGCATAAGAACTGAGGTTGCAAGTGTTGGGTTCAATATATGATGGAACTCAATGGACAATGGAAGTCCTCACCAAGAGCAAGTAAAACAAAAGAAAGATTGATTTCTTGAGTTTGTGCATAGTTTGTTTGAGATGATATGTTGAGTGGTTGAATTGGTCTATTGCAATTGTATCTTTGTGTAATTCTCTATGTATTTTCTTGCCCCTCATTTTTGGGCTTGGAGCATTCTTCTTTTTTGGTTTCTATGCTATATGGAAGTGGAACCACATCCCACAATTTATTGATAAAAAAATATCATTATCTCATCCAACATTAAGATTTTTTGAAGTGTTCTAATGGATTATCTACATAACAAAAATATTTGAAGCAAGATTGTTGAATTGAGGAATTAGAATACATGCATTAATTTGTGACCATGTAAAGTAGACTTTGTTTGGGTGGATAGGATGCTTATAATTTTTATCTTATTATTGACAATACGTACTATATGAGGAACTTGATACCATTAGGTTTGAGAAAATAAATTCAACTACATAATATCATTATTAATATATCATGTATAGTATGCAATATACATAACCAAAGGGGGTCTATTTAGAGCACGACCTACAAAATTTAACTTAGTAGAAGAATACTCATTTTATGGTTGTCTAGCTTGCAAAATCCAATTACTTTTAATAGTCATTTGCATATGCTCTAAATAATCCCAAGAGAGTATTTGTATAGAAAAAAAATTCTAGTTGTAAGAGTGTTAGACCACAAGAATATCACTTTTTTGTAGTACTACCCATGTTCTTGATTAACCCAAATTTTGAACTTTTATCTCAAATCCATTGTTAGGTCAATCAACGATGAGTATCTTTCAAATACATTTGACCAAATGTATACATGTGCTTGGTTGATGTGATCATTTGGAAACCTTGTCACTTGTTAAGGCATGTGCTAGTTGAGTTGCATTACAACTTCACAATTCTTTGAAATATTTTCAAAGCATCAAGGCCATATACACTTGGATTAAATTGATCACTTTAGTTTCCTTTTCTAGCTTGTGGTTGACAAATTCTTATTCATCATCCAATTTCCATTCTAGATCAACTTTTTTGCATTAGCATAAATTGGTAAAATGATTAAAATTCAAGATTTTTTATGATTCGTGTAGAATCATTGGATGAACATATCATAATTGTCATTTTGTCCAATATGGCCATTTTCCATAAAAACCAAGTTCTTGGTTTAAAATCTTTTTAGCTTTTGAATCTTTGAAATTTATTGTGGAAAATAATTAAAATTTAGGATTTTATTAGCTTTCAAGCTTTTAAAATGATGGATTTGACCATTAATATTTTATTTACTATCATGTCTCAACATTTTGTGTCCTAATTTTCAAGAGATACTATATACTTTGTGGACTTTATTGACTATGTTCAACTAGTTAGAGATTTTGTTGATGCAGTCATTGAATTATCATGTTATGGATTATTAGACGTGTGGTTATCATGTTTTAAGGAAATTATGTTATAGTTGTAACTTTGATTTATGTCTATTATGCATTGTAACTATGTGTTATGAATGGTTGGATATGGAATGAGATGGATTAATGATAAAGTTTGATTATTGATTTATGGATTATAAGAGTGCTTCCAACTCTTCTTGTTCTTTCTCTTCGGTTAGGATATTGTCATAGTCACTTCTACATGAACTATTGTAATTCTCTCTTTCTCTTCTTGAATTACCAATGCTTAAAGATGATTTGAAAGTTATTTCAATAGTCGGTAAACTATTATCATGATTAATAAGTTCAAATGCAGTCAACTTACTGATCAAAGCATCAATAGTAACAATGTTATTTAGTATGGATCTTAGTTCCTGAATAGCAGAGACTTGAATAACATATTTGGATGAAAGAGTTCTCATAATTTTGCTTACCACTTCTTCTCCAGTTAATGTTCCACCAGCACCTCTGATGGAACTAACCAATTCCTTGATTCTAAAACTATATTGAAGAATGTTCTCTTCATTTTTCATTCTCATCTCATCAAATTTTCCTCTGAGGCTATCAACCTTATCTTTTTGTACATGTAGATCACCTCCATAAACAAGTGCAAGCTTATCCCGCATCTCTTTTGTAGTAATAGAGTCCTTAATGTCATTGAATTCAACATCTGTCAAGGAGGAAGCAATTTCAATCACTACCAAGTTGTGTTCCTGCTTTTCTCTCATTTGAAAAACTGTCATAGGTCCAAGAGGCAGTGGAGTGTAGTCAATGTCCAAAAGATTAGTGCAGAATCTCCAATCCCAAATAGGTATAACCTCATCCTACTTTTCCATGTTAAGAAACTTTCCTTATTCAACTTAGGTAATTCTCTCCTATACATCTTTAGATCTTTTACTCAAGTCTGGAAAACTTATCCCTTTAGAGAACTTAGCTCTGATACCAATTGTTGGATTGTGGAGAGGGGGTGAATCAATAATCCTTGATTCTCTGTATCTTAAAAAAATTTCTCTAACCAAACTCTGTGTCAACTTGGTTAGACACACTTCATTATTAACCGACAATAATAAATTAACTTTATCAATCAGCAATAGAAAACACAATAATCATTCAACACATATAACACCAGTATTTAACATGGAAACCCAATTTTGGAAAAAACCACTGTGGGAATCGTCACCCACTAAAGAAATACTCTTGTGAAGTATGCTCAATTAAAATCCAATCTGGTTAAAGATTACAATGCACATTGTTAAATGTGACCCGATTAAGGGATTTGCCTCAAATCTATTAGGATCTTCACCCTATTAGGAGTGGTCTGGTTAAAGGTCTTCAAACAATCTTTTAGAATGTTACCTTTTGCAAGGATTTTACAATAAGATTGTTTATCCCACTTGGTTAAGAGATTTGTCTGTTACAAATGTTAATAAGAAACAATAAATAAATTGACCTGTAAATCTACAACTATCCTTTGCATAATCAAATCCTTTGTGCGCTCTTTGTCTTCACTTCAATCCTTCACTTTCCACTGGCCTCAACACTTCATCAAATTCTACTTTCTGACTCAGAATTCAACCTTTTCCTTCTTCACTGCATCAGTCGGTGACTCATCAACCCTTCAACTTGCCAGCCTTTTGTTCACACAAATTCATCCTTTATATATACTTTGTTTTTCCTCTTAATCTCCTTTATCAAATTTTCTTTTGATTAATTTCAACCGTCTTTTCATCCTCATACATTAATTTAATGAATTTAGAGCTCAGTAAAAGGTTTTATCATCACCTTGGAACTTGAACTTTCTTGGAACTTTTACCTTCTCTTTTTATTGCTGAGATCTGTACCCTAGATTATCACCTTGAATTTTCCTCACCATAGATCTCTTCAACTAACTCTTCCTCATCATTACAATCTTCCAACTCATCATTAAATGTTGTTCTGATCCTTGTATTTAATTTATGTTCTTTGCTCGGTGACCAACTTATTTTCTTCAATTGAATCTTGGTTTACTATGCTCGGTGACTGAAACCTTCTACTCGATGTCTTGACTTCCTTTCTCTTTACTGAAACTTACTTTCCTTTTACTGAATGACTTTTTCTTGCTTGGTAGCCAAACTTTTTTGCTTATCGACTTGACTGATCTTCTTTACCGACTTGTTATAATTAAATTTTTGGTAGAAAACAATTATATCGACATAACCTTAACATTGTTTGATCTGTATCTGTTGCCCAATTTAGTTCTTCATCTTCTCAATATTCCACTTCTTCTTCTTCTTCTTAACTCATTCAAACTTATATCATACTCCGAATGATATGGAAACTCAATATAAATTAGAAAATCAATTGCTTGACATTAATGACAAGATAATAATTGATCTAATCTTTCTACTATCTTGTATACCTCTTATCTTAGAGGGTCTTTATCATCATTACCATCAGTTATAGTAATGGATAACATCTCTTAAATTTGGTGAAGGACGAGTATGATCAGTCCAAAAATTCTTAATCAAGTTCCTAATTGTTTTGCCAATCCTATTAGAGCGAGAAGCTCTACAGATTAGTGTTGAATTAGCTTCCAATGTAGTATCATCCAAATTGATTCTCCTTTTCAAATAATTTGATAAATTATCTTCCTACTATATCCGATATGAGATGAAAGTGAAGAGATTTGTCTTTTTTGGGACATGTTTTTATTTAAAATAGATGTCAATATTACTCTTCTTGAAATGTAGTTATCTGTAGATCTAGTTTTTTTACCAATGGAATGCAAACCTTCCTTAACACTATCAACAATATCTTTTTGTACGTTAGACAATTTCATCTTTTTCAAAGTTGCATCTACACCCAAAAGTTTTAATGGCTCTTTTAACTCATCTTTAAGAAGTGAAATTGATAAGAGTTGGGTTTTTTCAAGTGCATCAAGATTCTAAAATTGTGCAATTATTTCCTTATAATTTTTATGCAATTCCCTCTTTGTAGTATTTGTAGGTTGTTTAGCATAATATCTCAATTTTTCCACATCCATTTCAATTAAATGATTTATGATTTTACGATTTATTTTTCTCTTTAACCCTTTAGCTAGAATAACATTCTCATCTATTTCTTGAACTTGGGCCACAAACAAAATTAAAAAAAAACTCTTAATAGAGTCTTAAAAGGCTACACACAGCTCAAAAAAATACTCTTAATGGGAAGACCCAAAATACATATTCACCACAAAGAGGCTAATTAGAGAGAGAGAGAGAGAGAGATGATCCTTCTCGAACTTCCAAAGGTTGTGCTTATTGAGCTTGGGATGACCCTTCTCCA